>JAQGCM010000057.1:0-45044 GCA_034699705.1 Hymenaphorura dentifera
TGGCTGGTTTCCCATTGTCACAGTTTTTCTCTGGCGTTTGAGGGCTTCAAAATCAAAAACTGATGAAATTCCAACTTTCCAATTTAAAGGCAATTAGTTTACCAACTGTTCAGCCTTTGTCTCTTGTTCAACTAATTTTAAATCTTTTGCTGGAGTATTTGCTAGAGTTTTGCTTTTGTTGACTTCAATTTCTTTGCTGGTTGCCAAGGTAATGGAAATTTTCGGAAATTGAAAAATATAGGTTTCTAGACAACCTATATTTTTGGTGTACGTACATCCATAGAACATTTCGTTTCTTGCTTACGTGACAAGGCATCCTAAATTCCCATCTATACTTTTTTCATAATCATAGCTGTGAAAACTAGAAAATTGTTGCAAAATAAAGTCAGAGTGCTTGCAGTGCACGCAGTAAAATCCGAATGTTGCAAAGATTGGCAAGTCGCTTGGTTCTTAAACCGAATTTTGCTTACTCTTACTTCCGTAACTAAACAAATTTTAAGAGGAAAGTTGAAAAGATTGTGTTCATCTAACATTCTTTGAACGTAAACAGTATTTAGCGGCGGAGTTGATCTGGTTGAGCTGAACGGGGAAGGTGTTGACAGGAATCCTTGTTGAAAAGCGAAAGATACATACAATTCTCAAAATTTGAACATGCCAGCTTAGCCTCACTTAAGATTTAAGCTCAGCAATTACGTCCATCCAGCTCTCCTAAATAAACTGTTTTAAAAAGACGCACATGCATCCATTGCATTGCATTGAAGTTGTATCGTTGTATGTAGCATTTGTAGTCGGGACTTATTTTGTCAAATGTTTTTCGTCATGTTTTCATCACAGCTCATTATGAGACTGACTATGACTGACTTTGGAGGTACATGGGGCACATTCACTGAAGGATCTGGACAGAATCCTCTCTTCATCCAGTCATGGTTTTCAAATTATTGCACAACTCATTTTTAACATTTATTTATTTTTATAAGGACAAGCTCTCAGGCCATCCAAGCGCGCTCGCCATTCTCAAGTGAGGATAGGGTGTGGAATTTATGAGAATTTTTGCAGCACCTGAAATAAATATAAAAATAAAATCTTTAAAAACTCAGCCTTAGATCATGAGTCCGCGCAACACTGAAGATTTTGCGTCCATAGAACCGAACATTGTCTACCTTGATCGCCCAGATAGCTCGGAAAATTTTATTTTCAAGTTTTAAATATTGAGAAAACTCTCATGCTATTACAAATACTCAAAACTTCATAATTTTGTTACCATAATTTGAATTGTATAGAATTCTAAATGTACGTATTTCTTAATTGAATCACGTCATAAATCATTAATTAAATTTGTCTTCTTCAAATTTCAGACCAAACAGACTCGAAATTTGTAAGAACTCCCACATCAAGCAGCAGCAGTGAAAGCAATAATGATGCCTCAACCAAATTGTCATCAGGGCTTTATTCGACAAATTCAGAAGACCATGAAACTCATATTCATCAACATCAGCACCACGGTGGCTATTCCTCACATTGCTCTGAATGCGTTTTGCTCTCCCGTTACTACTACAAATTCCAGATGCCAATTCAACGCTCACTCAGCAGTTACTCAAATTATTCTTGGTTGAATTCTCAATCAATTTTTGACACTCAGAGCACAGGTAAGGACGAGTCTGTTACTGCAATTTTTTTGATCAAGCAAAAATCAAATTACTGGTTCTTGACTTGGTAGAATGAAACACCAGTTTCGACACCTAAGTATATCGTTTTAATATTTGAATTCGCATATAAATATTCTGAGCCAGCAGCAGAGTAACCAAAATATCGGCAAAGCAAATTAAAATTATTTTATTCCTGCAAGGCACATGTACTTGCACTCCAAAACTCCAAAAGCGCAGAAAGCCAATCGTTGAAATAATTGAGCCATAATTTATTCATTGTCTAGCCCATCCCTCACACCTGCCTGTAATTAAACCTTTTGATGAGACATTTGTTACCCAATTTACACTCTCAAGTGGGTCCTTAAACCTTAACCAGTCCTGTCTGCATGTTAATAAGATCTGACATGATTTGAGATAATGCTTTTGCTCTGCTCTGCTCTTCCTACGTACTCCGCGCGCGCTCAAATGGCTCAAGACTTACTACCACTTTTACCATTCAAGTCTCGATTTTTTAGTTTCCGTGCGTAGAACTCATAATCAGTTTGTTTCATTTTAACCTGACTTTGCTTTGCTTACATTAAATGGGAACGAGTAAAAGTAAAATAATATAAAATCGCATTCGGACATATGGACAACGAGCAAGACCAATAAATTCTTTTGAAATGTAATGTAATGGTAATGGTGAAATAAAAATTTGACGGGACACCATATAGTGTGAAGAATAAGTGTAAGCTTGAGGGTGGTCCTTTTGCCTCTTTTTTCTTCTTCTTTAAGGGTACACACACTCAAGTAGCAGGAGCGTTATGTGCTTTGCCCATCGCTGCCTTGGCTGAGCTGAGCTTTCCATAAACAAATCGAGATTGATTTATGAATTCTGTTCACAGTTGGGCTGCTGAGCTCTTCAGTTGAGTTGAGCTGTGGGCATTTGCTTGCTTGCTTTTTGGCTCTCTTCATAGTCTTCTGCTTGAACATGTTGGTTATTAACAACACAACACACATGGGTTTTTTATGATTTCTTGTTATTGAGAAAATAATGTGATGTGATATCACGTAGCCAGAACCCATAAATAATAAAAAGTTGATGAGAGCTATTAACACCACAGCACACCACCAACCACCACCACAATTCCATGTGATAAGTGATTTCTTCCCCTTCTTCCCTCCATCTCCGAATTATTATTCAAAGGGCTATCACCCGTCCGACTTATTAACAAGAATTAGTTAGAGATCTGAACATGAACATGGATGGTGCGGTGCGGTTGAGCCTTGAGGCAGTCTCATTCTCTTCATCTGCAGTCATTTAAAATCTTAAACCATTTTGTGAAATCTTACTATGAAATCTGCACTGTGCTTTGCGATTATCAGGCAGAATACTTTCTCCGCTCCAACTAAACTTTCTAGTGTGGATTGAAATTGCCAAAAACTGACAGCGTTATGGTAGGTAGCGAAAGGATTGTTGGCAATATATAACTATACTAAACTTTCGTAATAAAGTAAATGAAAAATTAAATATAACCAGCGGATTTTGCACATGATTTTCTCGTCGCTGACAAGTTAGTGTTATCTTGGCTCCCAATTAAACTTATTCCATCAAGCTATGAAGCACACACCACCCAATAAAATAATTTATGTATTTAAATTATTGAAATATACGTTAAGATTGTAAAGGAAAAGTAAAATGTTGAGCTTTTGTTGGAATTCTTTGTGCTAACTAAAGTAGCAGCAGTGTAGGCCAAAGTAGTCAAGCTTATCTCAAAGCTATTTTAAAGTTTCACAATCTCAAAATGCTTCACTCATTGTCAATACTACTAATGTTTTGTTTTGTTGTCGGCTTTATTTGTGAGCATTTTTACAATTAATTCAAATTCAGCAAGAAGTTATGAATAGAATCGAAGTAAACTGATTAACTGAGTTTCATGCATACGAACCACGCGTCAGCTAAAATTCAACAATAAAATATATCCGAACGTGTAAACAGAGATTATTTTTTATTTAGACCTCCCAAGTTTTTACATCAACAACTCGTTTGAATTGTTTGCTCGTGCTGATACTAAAATTCGATTCAAGGCGCAAAGCCACAATTACATAAATGTTTGCCATAATTTTGGCTATAATTTTGGTCATTACTGTATTAAGAGCAGACACCATGAGCGAGCTCGACCACAACAAAATAACACTGATAAATTATCTCATGTCTCGATCTCTTGTCTTTCATCACTTTCTTGCTTGCTTGCCAAAGTCAAAGTCAAGATTTTGGCATCTCCTAATTTTCTTGGAGCCAGCTGCTGCGGCACTCTTTGAGGCATTTTGTATTAGCAGCGCGTGAATATTATCGATAATTCTAATCTAAATATTTTGTTTTCTCTTTCCTGCTGTCCGCCTGTCGATTTTTAGGTACAAATTTTGCACATCACAGCCCAGCTTCCTTGTCAACAAGTTTTGGATTCAATTCTGCAAGCTACGCGTCAATGGTGTCATGCAACAATGTAAACGGAGGAGGAGGACGGCGAAAAAGATCTTGGTCACGGGCTGTTTTCTCAAATTTGCAAAGGAAAGGTCTGGAGAAACGTTTTCAAATTCAAAAGTATATCACGAAACCAGACAGAAGAGATTTGGCAGCTGCATTGGGATTGAGTGATGCCCAGGTATAAGAAAATTGAAAATGTTGTGAACATTGTGAATCGATGGTGAAATCACAAAATCTGCAAATTTTATAATTTAATTTGTATTTGAATGTTAAAGGTCAAAGTGTGGTTCCAAAATCGAAGAATGAAATGGAGGCATACTAAAGACGGCAAGTCCGGTGCTGATGATATGACAAATTACAAAACTATTGACAAGAAATAACTATACAAAGCCTCATGAATAACGAAATTCGTTCCCTGCAATAATCGCAATGAGTTTCTAATGATCTGTTAAAATGTGTAGAAATTTTGTAAAGATTTCAGCCGTATTATTTATTCAAATTGTGTTTTTATATTCATATCGTAATCCATTTGAACTAAATTACGCGTGTCGGTGAGTTCTGAACGAGAATTTTTATAATTAACTCTATATTACTATTTGGTTCTGGCATTTATAAGATTGGACGGAGGATGCAAGTGACGCTTTAAAAAACTGCTGGTTCTGTAGTAGTAGAATTAATGTTGTAGAAAAACTTATAGTATTGTTTTGCTTTACGATGCGATTAGTGCCTCACATTTATAGAATGAGATTATGGATATTGAAGCTGTAGAAAGTAAAGAAAATAAATGAATTTAAAATCTGAGGGACGCTTACAAGAGACTAATTTTGTTACCTGAATTAAGGTATTGGCAATTGACAAGTGAAAATCCAACACTTTTCGAAATTTTAGATGATTTACATGCACAGGAGATGATGATTAGAGGAACATCTGGGCCAAACAACGAGCTTCTATGATTCAAAATTAGTAGTTACTTTTGCAAAATACAATTAATTGTGTGAGTTTCTTGGTTACAGCTTCATATGATTCATGAATTCTGGCCATAGGCCGAGACTAAAGCGTTGACGATGATTTGAAAGTTATGAGGATTTGGTAGAAGATCATTCTTTACTCGTAAATGAATTAAAATTACACAAAAATATTTGTCAAGCAGGTTCGCATGAAAATGAAAATTCAGTAAATCGAGTCAAGATGATTCGCCTCTACTTTTAATAAATCAACGCTTCAACGCTTTTGGCGTTTATCGCGTTCTCATTGAGGAACCCTAGATTACGGTACCATTCTTGATATTTAGTCTTGCAGAAATACGGGTGTCCAATTTGCATGCTCAAGGCGTTGTTGATAATGGTATTGAAATGACCAAACTACAAATTGGAACCAGATATTTAGAACTTGAGTTCGCGACAGATTGCCTTTGCAAATTTACTATTAATCTAGAGTTTGAAGCTAGTAGTTTAGTTGATGCGAAAGGAAATCAATGTTGAGTTCAATTTTGGTTACTGAAATAATGAAAGTTGCAAAGTTGTTTCATTTATTCCAGCAATGTCAACTTATTAAAAACGGAGTACAGTTTATTTTCAACTTTTAGGAAACCTAAAATTCTTATATCTCTGTTAACTGGTTTATAACTTTAGCTTTTTGCAGTTGAATCTCGGTTAATACTAAGTGTGCTAGGGACCATGGGATCTACTATTGCATTGGCAATTGTTTCCCATATCTATAACGTTAAACTGATAATGAGCCTTGAACAGCACCGCGCTCGTAATAACGTGACTTCAAACAAGTTCCTACTCGTTTTTATTATTTTAAAAACTTTGAATATCTTTACTAAGCTTTGCAATTTTAAGGTTACGATACAATAAAGCCAAAAAATATAGCAGAATCCGTGGAAGTGCGCAGAATGCATTTTAAAGTCTAAAAACATCCACAACTCACAAAAGCAATTTTTGTGTGCAATCGCAAACCATCTAGATTTCTTTGTTTCGAAACGCACCTAACGAAAGCACAATCTAAGATTAGCAAAAATGAATTGAAATAAATAATTTGCTCATTTTTAGTACATGTATGGAAATCAATAAATTCAAACAAAGTGTACAGAAAACAGCAGGGAAGCGAACACTAGCGACTAAGAAGGATTTAAATAATTCATTGCGTTTCACAATGTAGATTTATTTTTGGAAGTCCTCTCAACAGAGAAATCTCAGATTCTACACCAACTCGATTCTTGCCGGAGTTGGAATAAAGTAAAGATGGTCTAAAAGTCTTTCTTGTGAGTATTTGTTTGACTTGGAGAGGGTTAATACACCGCAAAATAATTTGTGTAGAAATATTTCCACTGCTGTTAAAAGTGTAGGTACTCTGTGAACAATCATAACCAATTGGGATGAAAATTCCGACGCCTTACCATATTCTACTCGGACATCGGACTCGGACATTACAGAGATACTGTTGTTGCGATAATTGCTTAAACAAAACGTTGTGATGAATTCAAATACACTAATTTACCATTTTTGTATCCTAATTAAGGAATAATTTGTTGTATGCGTGTCTTATCAAGAATTCGCCTGACGTATTCCAATTCAATCCAAATGAGGTTTGATATGAAGTGTCACTATTTCCAAGGTAAAAGACAAACAACTGTTACACTGATCTCTTTAGTCGAAAAATGATAATACTAAACGAATTTGTGACCAAAATTGGACCGTTGAAACTAGGGTTTATTCCACGATATACTTCACCGTGCCTACATATTCGACATCGTGTCTGCAATATTTGAATCCAACTTTTATGGTTCACTTTCAGGTTCACACGTTTATTTTGCGATTTTGATTATGGAATGCTTCCCGATTACTTTCGGCATCTAAACTTACAGGGTTCGCTCAACTTCTTAAATTATAGGTAAGGATTTCTTGTTACTTGGTGGTTAGCCCTTCACCTGGAGTTCACAAGCTAATTCATGCACAAATCGACAAATCTAGAACAGAATTTAAGCAACTGAGTTTCGTAAAAATTTCATTGGTAGAATTTTAAGGAGCCTACTACACTTTACTAGTCTTATTGCTGATGCAACTTAGTGCAGCCATACCAATTGTTTAAAATGAGTTTGACTTTATGTGCTAATATTTAATAGCATTTGACAGATTTGGAGAAGTTATGAGTAGATTAGTTAGTGAATAAAAATGGGACAAATTCTAGAAATAATTCAAATGATGTAAAATGCCAAAAACCAAAACCTCATGACATGCCTGAATTAAACAATCCAAAAATTTAATATATTCTTCACAAGTCGCTTCTAAGACTAAACGCAGAACCGAAACAGGCTAAGACTTTAAGTCAGCAAATTATGATAACACTCTGAATTATTTATTAATGAAAACATGCTTTGAGCTCGATCAATTTCATTAACTTGTTTCAAATTAAGACAAACTTCTCTCTACAGCTGAGCTTCGAGAATTTGACAAATTTAGATAGAGAAATGCTCCACTTCGACGAGCAAACTATTTGGATCATGTCGGACTTCAGGAGTTACAAAATAAACCTCGACAATCCAAGTTCCTTGGTCTGCCAAGATACTGAATTGATCTCTGAACTCTATTTTCTCATCCCCATTGTGATACCACTTCACGTTTATAACTTCTCCTGGAATCTGTGTTTCCGGTGTTCTAAATTGTCCAAGTTTTAGCGTGGTTAAAATAACTTGTTTTGGTGGTAGAAAATTTTGAATGCGGAGTGAATCAATTAAGGAAATCCTCTGGAAAAATTGCATCCACATTCCCTCTTTGCATACGTCACAGAAGATAGGGTGCGTCATATTACGCATGCTGCACCCTAAAAAGTTTTTTCAAATCAACTACAATTAATTTTTTGGCTAAAACGTTTTTGAAAATAATTACAAAATTGAAACCTACCAGCATTTGTTGGACGGTAAGTTTTCCCACGACCTGTGTTCCAAGTTGGATAAGCAGAAATATGATCATTGGACGGATTATGTTCAGAAGGACTCCCAAACTCGTGCAAATTGACAGAAGCAATCATGCGAGGAATATCTGGATTGCTCGACGGAGTTTTGGACGCAACTGTAAAAGTATGCAACCCGGCAGAAAATCCTTGGTCACCATTCCAACTGTAATATTCGCGATCGTCAAACCCACGAGTTTGCCAGGGAAGTACTTCTCCGTCCAATACAAATTCTAGAGAATTTTCTTCACCAGCAGCCGAGACAGAGACCAGAATATACCAACTGCTATAAGTCCCATCTGACATGAAGGAGAACATCAACCGTCCATTGGCTAGATTATGCCATGGATATTCTAGAATTCGATACATGACCTTTTCTTCCCTCAAAGGTCCTGTCAACCAAGAAGTCCACCCAACCGCTGCCAGGGAAGGCGCAGAGTTTACTCCGCGGTAGGAGTACCCATTGTCATACTCTTCCCCAACGTTAATGAAATTATGGCCCATTTCATGTCTAAGGACAACGGTCCCAGTTCGATTACTTCTGGTAGAAATTACAAATTCTCCGCCAAGCCCGCCGTAGTAGTCATCATTTGCAATCAGACTAGGATAATCGCATCCACCGACTCCGGTCAATGTACAAATCTGTCTGGCATAACTTGCGTTGCCCGTGTAAATCGCTCGAAGTTGCCCCGTTTCCCGGTAAAGTCTGAACGGCGTGTTTTGTGGCCCGTTGTAGCCAATTCCAGAGTCGACACTTTCGACATAAATGGCCCAGATGTTGAAGACGGGTAAGTATGACTTGAATGTGTCACCTTCGAACATTTCTTTGGTTAGACGAGTGATGTCATCGAAAAATTCTTGTCTTTCGGATGCATCGTAACCATCACCCATGAAAACTACATCGATTCGGTTGGACTTGTCGCCATTGTCAACAATTAGTTGGACTTCTGGAGCTAAGCGTCCAGGAGGTAGAACAAGGGGTTCGATTTTCTTTGCTACCTTACAAAGCGTTTCGACGTGAGCACTCACGACTTCTTCAGTCTTCCCAAACACTTCTATGATTTTCGAAGTGTCTTCGAATTTTACATTGTCCTCTGCTGGGGCTGAGAGCGCATCCTTTGAGATTACATGAAGCGTCTGTTCGGATTGATCTGTCAGCGGACGGAATTTTCTAAGAATTTGTTGCGAAAGAATTGTGCAAGAGTAGTCACTGCTTTGGTGAAGCTTCGTATAGTGCACCGCTCCATATCTGCAAAATTACAAATCAATCAAATAAATTCCTGCAAACGCACCAAAACCGGACCGAGAATTTTTAATTTTTTAATTAATCCACGTACATTTGGGCCAGCAGCCCAAAAAAGATGAGGTACTTCATCCTTGTATCAAACCGCAGCTAAACCGAATGTTCGCGTTTGGTGCTAGCATCAGACTTTTATTGCATTTTGCCAAATTTAATTTTAGTCCAGTGTTATCTAGCCACTTCAAGTGTTTGGGTTGGAAATACCAATTCGTTCATATTTGTCAATGCTTTTGGAATATTACTAAGGATTAAAGATATGAAGCACTTGCAAGTCCGAATCCGCAAACAGCACTTGATCATTTAATGCAGGATTAACCTGTTTTTCAAATGAGGGTTAGGCCACTTATGTTTGAGAGTGAATTTAACTCACATACCGTTAATCGGGACGATTCAGCTTACATTAGTAGCTTTTTTTAGTCGTGAGTGAAGCCTTCAAGTAATGCAAAGCTTGCATCTGATTTTTACGCTAGATTTTGCTATATCCAGAGATGTATTTGATATATAATTGCAAACTTTGATTGAAGAATGACTTGTTAAAAGCAATTAATTTCACGATAGAACGACACCAAAGTAAATGTTTAAATTCTTCGTCAAACTAATTGCAGCATGCTTGGGTGGGATTACCAATGCAACAAACGAAGAACTTACAATTTGGTACCAAACTTTGTATTTCACACTATCAGCAACAAATTAGGAGGAATCGATGAATCAATTAAAAGCTTGTAGCACAACATGAAAAATTCGAAGCACAGAACAAAATACATTCTCAAATTAGTTTAATTTTTGCATCTTTCTGAGCCTTGAAAATGGAAACAGAAACATCAGAATGGGATGAAGACGACACCCACTACTTAGTTCAGTTTGTCACGTTTGAAATCGCTATTCCTGCAATCTGCACCTTTGGAATAATCGGTAACCTTTTGTGCATTGTTGTCTTGAATCATCGTGACATGAAGACACCATTTAACACTCTATTGGTCGGACTATCAATTTCTGACACATTTTACCTAATCGTAAAATTGACTTGGTACTTGCATGAGAGCCAGAAAGATGAAATTAATGCAATGGGGAGGATTGCCGGTAAATTCAGCGAATCAGCGATAAGCGTGTTCACGTTTATGACCACTTGTGGTAAGAATTGCTGAACCGAAATTGACATCTTATAAAAACTACACATTCGGTTGATTGATTCATTCTAGGCTTGACGTCCTCAATTTATTCTACACTGGGAATATCAGCTGAGAGATTTGTGGCGGTGTTGTACCCACTTCAAGTGAAAAGAATTTTTACGTACAAGAAATCCGTGGCTTTCGCCGTTTCAATTTTGTTTTTTGCGATAATTCTGAGTTCAGGCGAACTATTGGTTTTAATTTCAAATGCTTACACTGGAGATACAAAATTATGGATTGGTGATCTTTACATTCATTACTCGGTCTGGTTTACACCTGTATTCTTATCAGTTCTGCCGTTCTTCATTTTAGTCGCTTTGAACTTGTCCATCTACTTCAAAGTAATTTACTTGACTTACAGAATTCATTCGTATCATGTAAAAGTACTAAATGACTGTCTCTCTCACCCTCACAGTTACGACAACAAGAGAGGCAGAGAGCAACAATGACACAGAATCAAAAAGCTGAAGCAAATACCACAAAATTACTCCTTGGAGTTGTTCTTGTTTTTACGTTTTGCTTCATTGCTCCGGTTATAAAATCGGTAATAATCCTCAAAGAAATTTATGATTACGCAGATTTTCTTGGCGAGTTTGGGATTCGACTGTCGGATTTTATTCCTACTCAAGATGATGATTATTTGACCGAGTATACCTTGGCCTCCTACTTAGCAATTTTAGCGGAGCTAACTGCTACCATAAATTCTAGTGTAAATTTCATACTCTATTTATCATTGGGTCAGAAGTTCAGGCAAACTGCAAAGAAAATTTGGAATTCGGTTCTAATAGCGGTGAAGTTCAGGAAAGCTTCTGACATTCGGCCATCTTCTCGATCGGAAGGAATATATTTGACCTCGATAACGTAAACCGCCAAATAGGACAAATTGTAATGATTTGCTAAAAATTCTGCAATTTAAGAAAGAAGTTCCTAGGAATCCAGTCACAGAGCAAATGTCTCATGGGAGCAAGTAGACATATCAGAAAACCATTTCTTTATGTAGAGTTGTCAGGAATTAATATTCAATATTTAAATCACTCTATTACTACTCGTGGAACCCAAACATTTCTCCACAGGTATAAACATAACATGTCGATTAAAATTTCGGAAGCTCTCCTAATCTTTGTTAAGCTAAGTAAAGTCATGCGTAAAAAATTATATTCCTTCAACAAAGCTAATGTTTAATTCAAGTTAAGTTGTTGGTCACCTGTATGAGTTCTCTAATATTTGTCAAGCAAATATTTAGATTCGCAGGTTATTCCTAGAATCAAACTGTATATAAATGTCTATATATTTTTTTTTCAATCTCATCCCGTTCACAACGTACTCCTGCAGCTAAACAGCTTTTGGGGAAAATGTTGAATTGTTGGAGTTTTAGTGGTAGGAATGGACGTTTGCTTAAAAACGTTTCACAAAAACAATGATATCCAATTGTCAGTGTAGAATTAGAAGTGTGACTCTGACAATGAAAATGTATCAGGACTTTCAATATTTTACTCGAGTGCATTTTTCTCGGAAGAAGTGTTTGACAATGTTGTTGGATTTTATTATGGTACCAACACAAAATTATTGGTCATTTCAACTTCAACATCTGCAACCAGTTTGAAGTGGTTAAAGGGCAAAGTTTGAGTCATTGTTGTAAATCAATTATTATTGTAAGGAGAAATCTTGAAAAATATATTGAGAAAACAATTGAGATTAAAATGAAAGTATTGAATTGTGATTGTGTTTTGATCTGAGACTTATGATCCCTGTGCCGTTTATAATTTGTAGAACATTTCTTCTTATGGGAAATTCTATTAACAGTTTCCTGAGGCAAGGCAGTCAGGAAGATTTAATTTCTCAACTACATTTATGAAAATTCTCCACAGCTAGAAGATTGTTGCAGTTTGCTAAAGTCCTCGATTTGCTTGTTTCTGCCGCTTGACTTTCTGTAATTATTGTGATACAACCAAATCTATCAAACTAAACAAATGTCCGCTCGTTCACAACTGATAGAAGTCAACCGTCAATCCTATTCATACCAAAAGCCAAAATATTATTTTAGCGAATTCCAATAATTAACCACACCCTTTGCAAGGCTTTATAGCTTCAAAAAGGCAAAAAGAATCGGAATTTCCCTGAGGTCAATATTTTAATCCAGACGTCATCAAACGCACGTTGGCTTTCTGCTGCATTGCGCTTGAAATTTCCTTGAGATTTTAGAATTTGCTAGCCTTTTTCATTAACTAAAAGTACAAGCAGCACTCTTGAAATTAACATATTCTCAGTTTGAATGGGTTGTTCATTTTTCAGTAAGATTTCCCAGAAGTGCACACGAGATGAAAGGAAGGATGTTCATTGAAAGACCACCCTGCCCACATGTAAACGAAGAAAAGCAAGTGTCAGCAGAACACTTTGTCATGCTCAGGACATGACAAAGTGTGACAGTGACACTTGTAATCCAAGAAATCCATATATTACCCTCAATAAGACAAAAGCAACTTGAGGAATGAGCTGACTGCTGAGTTCTTGTCCAACTCCTAATCTACATCTAGGCGATCAATCTCTTTTGCAAGTGTCAACTCTTCGGAGACTTCCGGCGCGCGCTACTTTATATTTATTACTGCAAACGCAACAAGAGCACTAAAACTGTTGCAAGAAAACGACTATAATCGAGAAACGGAACTCACAACGGTTGTAGGTCATACTAAAATCGTTCCAAGAAAAATGCAATGAATGCTCAAGGTCCCTCATTCTTTCTTTATGATTGCGCTCGGTTGACAATTTAGCCCAAGATGGCTAACTTATATATTTCGATCTCTGCATTTTAGATAACACAGCTTGGAATGGAAAGTTCCTCGTATAGCTCCGCCACACTGATTTTGAGAAATTATGATTTCTAGGAAAGCCTATGGTCCAAAGGTATCGCAAATCACATTTAAAATTTTGTAATCAATTTTTATGATTTTCGTAGAAATCACAAAATATAGCCTAAATCTGTAACAGCGAATGAAAAGTTTGGATAGAATAGTGTCTTGATAAAATCTTGATAAAAACCACGATGATTTGCCACAGCTTGTTAAGATAGTATCAGACAAATTCTGTTCACATACCTTGACAAGTAATGCTTCCATTCTCAGATATCTGTGTATTAAAAGCGGTGTCAACCATCAGCAAATATGCTTCTTCCACTTTAGCAATGAAATACGTGAAGTGGTGTCATCTTCTTCCTGTTTTTCTGCATGTCAAAGCAGTAATTTGGCGTTAGCTTCACTCATCGTCAGATATTGTCACATCATTTGAAATGCTTACCGCAGTTTTAAATTGCTCTCTCAGGTTTTCTCCTAAGTGGTTTACTTATTTTGGACACATTTCATTTTTCGGTTGTCATCCTCGAATTTATTTAAATTGCAGATGTGCTTTTGCTGTGCTCTCTCCTTCCTTTCACCTGACGGCTGAAATGTCTAGCGCACCAGCTATCGTATTATGGATGCATGCATTTGTAGGTTTCAGTTGGAAGTTTCATTCTCAGAAATTGACAACTGACATGCCACACACTCCAGTGCGAGACAAATTTCAGGTGGAATTTGAAGTTGTTAAAATTTCGGTCAGAATCTCCAATATTGCGGGAACAACTTGGAAACGGACTTTAGCTGGAAGACAAAGAATTTAGCAGAGAAAATTATTTACGAAGCACTACATATTACATAGAAAAAAGTGTTATCCGCATTAAAGTAGTCGGTTTTGCGTGCAATTTACTCACATTCGAACACATTAAACTGAACATATTTTTTTGCTGAGTAAGAGCTCATTGCGATTACGATTGGCACAGATTCTAAATTCTAATTTCACGCTCTACTTATCCACCCCAATCTCCCAGCCCCATCCCAGCTGTTCCATTTTAATTGCGTCCCCCATGTTTCTAATAAAAAAATCCAAACGACAGACTGTGACTCGCAAAAGCAATTTGTTTTACAGCATCCAAGAATAAAGTCGCTGCAAATGTTAAACCTAGAGCTTGAGAGCTTTCTCTCTCTACAAGCAGAAGCTTCTGTTTCTGGAGCTTGAGCTTGACTCGTGAGTGCTTTCTTCGTTTAAGATCCACTTTTATGAAGGATGTGCTTACTACTTATGGTACAAGTGACTACCGTTCCGGGCACCGGTAAGAAAACAAATGTCATGAAACCTCGTAATCCAAATCGTAATCTACAGGGGAAAAATAGAGAGTAGCTCAGCTTGATATTTTACACAGACTCTCGGGGAACGGCTAACACGTCTCAAGACAAGACAGAAAGAGACGCACAGAAAAAGAACTCGCTTTTTTTACTTTCACTCTTGCTTTCACTTGTAGTTGTAACTCTATCTCACTCCTTGTTCTTCTTCTCGTAGTTTCTCATTATTATTAGTCGACAGGGCAGGTCGTACCATTGGCATTGCCAAGCTAAGCCAATTGCACGTAAAGGTCTTGAAGAGAAGAGCAAAATATGATCCCACCTTCCCCCGGTCTGTTCCCTTGAGACGTGAGACCAGGGCTAGACCACTAATTTGTAAGAGGCTTTTTTTCCTATGGGATTAATTTGGAGCGAGCTCTCGTTTTTTTTATATTCCAAGTCATGTGAGTCAATATTCGTTATGAAACGCAATATTGCCAAACTTGGGCAATTCTGTAGGTCTTGTGCTTTGCTGTGGTGCTCCAGTCTGGGATCGTGGTTTCTTGGCCAGGCCAGACTAATTGGGTAAATTCCGAATTAATTAGAACCAGTCCGCGAACCGAATTGCGAACATGCGATTGTGAGGTGCTTTTCAACCAACACAAAACATAAAAAAGTGGAATATCCTACATATGCACACACATATTTTGAGAATATATTTCTTTTGCCACCGTGCCCTATTAACAACAAAACAAATGGTATGTTTAAGTCTAAATATTTTTGGTGGACTGCTGCAAGCAAGCAAGCCATCATCATTTTGCCATCAGATGCCTGCTGTGATATGTACTCTTTTTCTTGGCAAGAAAGCCTGGCTTGGTTGGATCTATAAAATCTTTCACCGACAACGCCAACAAGAGGTTTTTGGTTTCTCTTGGGCTCTCGTGTTGGGAGAAAATTCCCTACCGCGTCTGTGCTACGAAATACCAAATACGCGTTTGGTACAAGGCACTCGACTCACCACTCTGCTGCTTCTACTACTCTCTCATCTACTTCTAGTAAAACTCAAACCTCGTCTACAACTCTCTGTGTAGGGCTCAATTCTAGGAAGAATATCTTTCGGAAGTTGCTAGTTCTGCTCTCATTCTCTGTTCAAAGGACGTTCTCACGAAGCAACTCTCAAACCTGTGCTCCAGTCCACGTGTCCATGGTAGTTTGAATTTTGCCTTCCGACTTTGCACAACAACACCAGTTTTTGCCGGACAATTTTGCTAAAAAAACAAGATTGAAGACGATACCAGTGTGGCCAAATCGTCGTGTTGCCTATGAGTACGAGAGCCAATGGTTGTCATCAGTCTTTGTCAGAAGGTTAGCAAATTCTCTAGAGTCGTAGCTAATTAAATAAAATGTTACGCAGTTCACCTGTCCAACAAAATGAGAAATCAATAAGCTCAACGTTACGTTCTTTCGCGCGAATACAGTGCAGTAGGAAAGATCTTACCTGCCTAGATGAATAAACTTTAATATTCATTTTAGTCCCTAGTTTTCTCTGAAAAAAGTTTTGCTGTGAATTTTGTCAATTTTAATCTTCGTGAGAAGCTTGGCACAAGGAACCAAGCAAAACTAGCTCTAAACAGTCTCAAAACCTTTGGAAAAGGCGGGCATATTGATTTATTCTTGATAACAAGTATTGTTTGAAGTTGAACCCTACGGAGTCGTTTGCTTTCACTTTCACTGCTGGCTGGCTGCTACTTTCTTAGAGCTTTTCACACCTTGCCGCATCGGAGAAAGCATTATTGAATCTTTTTCCTTATCATTTGTCAATGCCAAGCATGCGTTTTGTCGACGAGTTGAGTTCAAAAGTTTTGAATCAATCATTGTACACTAGAGACACAAAACATGAGCTTGTATGACACATCTAAAAAAGTGTGAGCTTTGCTGGTAAGTCCAGTTCTGTCATCTCATACGTACAAGTTTATGGATTTGAGCCGAGAGCTAAGGCTGTGCACAATGTTCTTGTTCTTCGTACATAATTTGGTAGTAAACAGAGCCACTGCACGTCGTACAAGAGTTGACCACCAGCAGTTACCCGGGTTTCCAGTTTACTCGGCTCGGCAATGCTAATGTGGTTTGCCCGATTCCCGGGGACTAGTTCAAACACATTACAAGTGCTACCACATAATGTAGCAGCTAAATTGCGTGTTTTTAGTTCATTCAACTCAGCCCAGCTCAAATTGGATTTCATACAAAATACACACAGAGTATGTACATGTTAAAGCAAGCAAATCTTTTTGAGTCATTATTGACTCACTGAACGACACAAGTTGAGGTTGACTTCTGCAAACTGCTCTTCATGGCAGAGTAGAAGGTAAAGCTAAATTGAGTCAGGAGAAAGAAAGTCGACTCTCAGTGAGCTGAGAGTTGAGAGGTAGGTCCATTTGGTCAACTTTTTCATCCGAACACTTTTGAATCCCTGGGGTGGACTTGGATTTGAGAGGAGGCAAAATAATTAAATTGTTTGAGGATCAGAGGTGAAAGCTGGATATTGGCACCGACAGTGGCAGTTGCAGACAGCATTAAGATTTCTGGAGTCTCTTTTGCAGCATTTGTGTGACAGTGACTTCAGACTTATTTTGTAGCACCTGAGATACAACACAGATTTTAAACAAGTCAGAGATAAGCAGTAAGAGCTAAAAAAGCTGAAGTGAATAATGCAGTGTGCCTGTGTAGTGTGCAGTAAAATATGCAAATTCCCACCAAGTATGTAATAAAATGATAAACGGTTGGCACGAGCATTACAAGAGGCTTTAGGTTAAGCTGGTGTCTGAGTAGCTGGCATTTGAAGAATTCCTTTGAAAGTCTGTTTCCGTCTCGGTTTTGCAATAAATCCAGTGCTCTGTGGGTTTGCCTCAGGAGTCAGGCCGGATCAAACTTTGACTACTACTGAATTATTTTGCAAAGCAGATAAAAGTATGTGTGTATTTAAGACTGACTTGTGCGGATGACAGGATAAACGAGTAGCCCGAAAGGCACTACTTGGTTTGGATGGAATGCTCGGAATTTTAAAAAATTGCACTCGCTTAAAAACCATTGTTTTTTATGTTTTTAATTCCAATTTATTATAAAGAGTTTCCAGTTTGCATTTCAGTTAAATAGTGCTGAAGTGACATTCATAAAAATTCGCATTTATTACCCAAACCATAACATTTTGTAATTAGATGGTTTTTGTCGACTCTTTCTGTCGTAAAGACAAATAAATTGCCACTTTTAGATGTTTCCCAAACTTCAGTTTAATGTCATCGTCACCTCGAGAGACACGGAGGCTGGCGACTGACTTAACTAGCTTAAAAAAATTCCAGAAGTTTTGCAAGACATACCAAGAAATCAATGCCAAACATAACCACTGTACTCTGAGCATCGGTAATTTAAATTGAACAATTGTTGTCCAGAACGAGAGAATTAGTTCCAGCTTGGAAGGGCAGGACTGGTTGCATGGCATTTGAAAGTGGCACTCAAGAACAGTAGTTGGCTAATTATAAATTATTAAAGTCGTACACAGGTTCTCATCGTTAACAGAGGCAATTTCTGCAAGAAAGTGGTTGACATTTCTAACAAATGGTTTCGGCAACTGCACATTACTTCATGATATAACTCACAAAAAGGCTTTCTGGTAGACTAAATGATCATTCGAAATATACATAAACAATAAGTCAGTCAACCCAACCCAAGACACCTCCTTTAGGCGCAAAATTAGGGCTTAGGTGTGGGCTTTACAGATTTGGGCATTTGTGAAGTCCTATGTCATGGAAGTCAGTCTGATGATTCTCTGATATCTCCAAGTCTGGTTGAGAGATAAATACAAAGTTGATTGAATCGATCTCTTCATATCTTTTCATATATCTTCCTTCCGTACCATTGCATAATTACATTTTGGGACTGAAAAGGTTTAGTAGTTTGTGAAGGACTTGGTCGTCGTCGACGCTCATCGTCAAATTCAGACTACTTATGCTATGAGCTAAATGAGCATCCAGAATGTCGTCTTATCTCTTCAAGAATAACTAAACGTGATTTATTCAACTGCACCCAATTATATTTTCCTTCGCTTTGCATACATAATGAGATCCTTTCAGCCAGCCCAATTCCATGGCATCCACATCCATGCAATGCACTCAATTATTCGCTTCAAATACAAAATACAATCACTCTCCGAAAACACTCGACTGACTCGACGTTCTCCAAGACGACTTTCAAACACAATAGAATGGAATGGAATAGATGATTGAATGTGTAAAGAGTATATGAAAAGAGAAAGTTGAAATGATTTGATTTCAAATCATTTGCATGAGTTTTGGTCGTTGGATTTTAATAGGTAGCGAAAGTGAAAGTTCAAAAGCAAAGTACAGTGGTGCAAATATGGCGTATATTTTGGTCAAGGTATTAGGTCCACTTATATACTATTTAGATTCGCAAATTATGTTAATGTTCAATTAGTTTCACCAAAGTTGGACATCGGGGAGGAATAAAGAGTTGACTTTACAATTTTGTAGTTCAAATCGTTTAATTTGTCATAGTTCAAAAAATATGTGGTAAGGCAATGGGTGCGCCAAAATTTGCAGCAATCAACATTTTCTTAGTTAATATTTTGTGCACCATCCAATTGGAAACAGATCTCCTTATAACACAAAATTGTCGAAAAGAAATTTAACCTTAGAAAATATTTTGTCGTTTACGCAATATCTTATTTATATTTCTGCTCAAGGCTATCAATTCAGACAATGTGGTTGGACTACAAAGCCAACATTGTTTGTCCACTGACAATTCAATCAACATAACCTAATTCAAAATACTGGGAACACCCATATTTATATTTAACCAGAATTATTTAAATTCGATAGAAAAGTACGTAGAAAAGTTCTTTTTGATATTCGAAATTGCTTTTTTAATGCACATAAATGAAATTTAGCCTGGGTTTGGTGGGTTGGCCTTTTCTGATTTTCCCAGCGTTTACCTTTTCACAAATTCCTATGTATCCTTGTAATTTACAATTTTTACGTAGCCGGGCTGGCAGAGAGCAGAACTGAGGGCTGAGCGAGCAATGAAAATTGTACAAAAGCTAAAAAATCAAATAAATGTCAAACGTCACTTGGATGGATTTTTGGAGAGTTGGAGACAAATTGCTTTCATTCAAAACCCAGACCCAGACTGAGACTCATTTTCATACTTTGCTTAGTCAAAAAAACCAGTCAAAAAGTCGTGTACGTCGAGCCGAGCCGTTGGCGAAATCAGTTTCAAAGCGAAAAACAAAATAATAATGATGCTGTGAAAATTCCCGAAAGTGAGATAAAAGAACAGAGTAGGTCTTCTCCATATTGAGGCTTGAGAGCTATACCAACTGATATGTTTTGGTACAATAATATCACATTTCCAATTATTAGGGTGACGTGAATACCACCATGTCTTCTCAATCTTGACTCGACTCGACTAGACTCTCGTTCTCCGCCCGTATTGTTATTAAATGATTCAAGTTAGTCTCAACTCAACTAACTTTTCGTTTGTTGTTGTTTGATCTCTTCTCTTAACTGTCAGTCAAACTGAAAAGCTTTGGAGACTGTCTAAACTAAGCAAGCAGGCCCAACAAAACTGCAGAAACTAACAAAGGAGGAAGTTGGAGTTAGAGTGAAACGAGATAGGAAAGGAAAGCAGCGTGCAGCAGCATTTGCAATTTGCATTGTGTTTGTGTATCTTTGTATCTTGCTCTTGCGTCTTCCTCTGCCCAGTCCATTTCCATTTCCACTTTCGTTTTCTCACAAAACTTTAAATACAAAACGTTACTATTAGTGATTTCCAGCCTGACAGGACTCACTCAGACTCACTTAACTATTCTATTCAATCCAATGTCTTTGCCTCACTCCACTGCACCCCACTTCATTGTAATATTAAACTTACTTAACAATCTGTCAGAACTCCTTACTCTGTACTACTTTGCTGTGTTAAAGTAGCGAGCGACGAGCTAATAGGATTTGTTTGTTGGTTTTGTGCGAACAAGTTAGCACCCGCCAGGCTTTCTATTTCCTCGTTCCATCCAGGTTGAGACTTTTGAAATTTGCCAGGGCTTCAGTAGTGCTAAAACTCTCAGAAATCTTTTTTGGTCTTGAAATCTTGGAATTAGAAAGCACACTGTTGGCTTGGCATTAAGAATTGAAACCATTTCACAGCAATTGCACCGCACGAGAGCCACAAGCCACAACTAGCAAAAGTTGTAAGTTTCTCTGATCCGATTCAAATTTAATCAGATTACCCCCGTTGTTAGGCTAGGATGAAGATTCGTTTCAGGTGTGCAATTTTCAGGCCAATTTTGAAGCTTAGCTTGAATCTCAAATTAGATTTGCTCCCGTGTTCAAACCCCATTCTGACTCTGACTCATCATCCTCATGCTAAGCAGCAGCAGACGAACAAAATGTCATGATGAACCCTACCCTCCCTCTTCCTTTTCGTTGCGGCAAAGTTAAGCTTCATGTCGAAATTTGCAATAGACGAAGAGAACTACAGTAGAGTAGGGTAGGGCCGGGCCCAGCATTTTCCCTTTCCTTTTCACTCGGCTGAACTTTTGTGAGTGTGCACTTTCGCAATTTCAACTCATCCGGTTAATTTTATTCGAACTCATCTCATCTCTCAGCTTGTTTCCTTGCTCTTGCTTTTCGAAAAAAAATTGAACCCAATTCTAACCAAACCCGTGAAATCAATTTTCCGTTCTGGTAGATTTAGGATTCAGAGAAGAGAGAACTATAGCCATGGCAATCGTAAATGGAAAAATGTGAAATCTAAAATTCGACTCCTTTCCTCCTTGCAGATTATTTCCTCAATCCTCAGGTACATTCGTACATCGTGCATTGCATGACGTGGAAGAACCTTGGCATGCCTGCCTGCCTGAACCCAACAGCGAAAAGCGAATCCCAAATCTCAAAGATTCGAGAGTTACTTTGGATTTCTTTCTCTGGTATTTTATATTTTTTTCCTCGAGAAATTTCCTTGATCTGAGCCGAACAGCTCAAAGTCAAGTCAGCTCATTCCTTGCATGCATGCCATTTTTCTTTCCAGAATTGGAGATCAAAATTCTGCAACCGGAATCCTGACATTTGCATTTGGCTTTCACTTTTCCCAGTAAAGGAGAATATCCAATTTTAGAATATTTTGTATTTATTTATTGATGCAGAGTCCAAATGCCGAGGTCTCTCTCTACTTCTCGTCTCCCATTTGAATTCTCAGAGTTCGTAAAATATTCGAAACAAGTCGATTCACTTCACTTCCTGAGTCTTGAAGACTTGAAAGAAAGTAGAGAAACTGTTCAGCTTCAGCTAGGTGTATGTAGGAAGTGGAGAAAAGACTGACAGGAAAAGCGAGCAGCCCAAGAAAACTGAAAACCCTTAGGCTTTGGCCCTTCCCTGCCCAGGTAAACCAATGAGTTATGTGAATGTCTTTTTGTAGAAGCACTATCTTCAAATTGAATAGATTCTATTCGCCGCCGATTGCGGCAACCCACAAAGGCCTCAGAATGAATCCGGTTAGGCTAGACTATGCGAAACACCCAAACTCACTTACTTTCGATGTGGACATTCGAATTCGAATTCAGGTATTTGCGTGTTGAACCAGACTATCAGACCACCACATACTACATAGTTTTGGCTGCAAAGGTTGGCTAGGTTAATCAAGTTTATTTTCTCCAAATGCCCGCACTGATTGCCCTACATTGTTAATGTTCGGGTTTGAACCAAATGAATTTCTCATCAATGTCTGGGCTTGGCCAAACCCGTTCAGGGTTGATCCAATCCAAGTTCTGCACTGATTTTCTGCTTGCAAAAAATATGGAGAGCAGAAACTTTCCAAGAACCACCCTATATAATGATTCAATTTGACCGTAACTATAGGACCGTGTAATTGCATTTTTGTGACGCTTCTAGTCGATCCTAGTCGAACCTATATTTGCAACGGAATTGAGAACTTAGGAGCTAGGAGTTAGGAGTGAGCTGAGATTGATTCACCCTGCGCTGGAATTTATATTCAGTAATTCAGGATGCGTACCCTGTTTGCTTTGGAAGGCAATGGGTTAGAAAAATCGGCAAAAACTTTGAGCAAGAAGGAGCATGAGAGGACTACTATGCATGTGTGTATGCTCTGCTTGTGCAAGCATGCAAAAGTTATTATGTTTGCACTACGCCCTGATAAAAGATGACACCTCACACTCACACAACACACACAGTCAATCGAAATTGTACACCTGAAGATTTTGCAAGCTTGCACAAAATTCGGTCTAAAAAATGGTCAGAATTGCGGTTTGTAAAATATGCTCTTACTCCTGCACGAAACTAATTAAATTAATTTGCAAAGTTAGCAGGCAGGCAGTCGAGTGCTTGGAACTCGAACTAGTACTTTACGCTTTGGAGGAATCCAAGAACTTTATAATAACGTCATTCCATATGTTTTCAGCTCAAGCAGCAAGCGAATGCGAATCCTCGGACTCTTACCTTTCCATTTCTTACGAAACTTTAATAAAAACTTTTTCTTGTTCATATTACTCACCATAAAAACTTACTAAAACTTTCTTTTTTTTGCAAACTTTTTTTCTGCAGAGTCGACTCAAGAACTTCACCTCAGATGGTTCTGCTTGCCCCTGCAAACACCTTCTTACTACTCCTGCAACTTGGCCCGACCAAATTGAAAAAACTTGACGTAACAATTCATAGCAATTCGCAGCAAAGTGCCGGGTTAGCAGCATTGGACTGGTGGAATATTGGAACACACATAAAAAACTTTGCACTTTAATTAAACTCATTAAAAAAATGGATCCAACTCTCGTGACTACTGCTCCTGCCGCCACTAGTGCCACTGCCAGTAGCCCTAATAAAAAACCTGAAGAAGAAGGAATATTAAATGTGACGGAGCCCGACGTTCCAGACCTTTCACCAGAGAGAGTAGATCAACCCTCTGACTATTTACCAACACTTGATATTGAATTCATTAAAAGAGTCATTTTGAGTGGAAATGCTACGTCTCCGTCAAAGTACCAAAGAGCAATGTCTTGTGAGCAATCAAACTCTGCTTTCCAGTCCAATTGGTCTTCCAGCTCTCCAGCAAGAGTTAATCGAATTTTACCAAAAAAACGTTCTGCTCCACAAGTTGGGCGAACGAATACGATAAGGAATGCAGTCATCTTAAGAAGTAGAAGATCTTGGCCTGTCGCCCCGCCGAGGATACGGAGGTTAGTCAATCAAATATCAAAACTATATTGTTTTGCTGTGGTCAAAGTCAAGTCTTTGATTGTCCACAACATAAAATATCTTGATTCGTATGCCAATTTGCTCAGGAATCTCTTTGATATATTGTCTTGACGCGAGCGCGACTTATCCAATTTTGAGGGCATCAAAGAGAAGGTCCGTCGGCGGGACCTTACGGTTGAACAATCAATTTTTGCAAAACTGTCCCGATATTTCTGCTTGCGATTCTCGCCATTGAAAATGCACTGTTGCTAACAAAACTAAATACTCACTCTTTAAACGGTTTTCAAAACTCAAGAATGGACATACACCTACAGAAAAACAAAAAAAGATTTGCTTGATTTGAAAAACATATCCGAACCTCAAGTGAATCCTTAAAAAATACATTTTAAGAGTACAAAAACAAGCATTAACATCAATACAACCCCAAGAATTAATTTCGTTTGTTTAATTTGACGTCTAGATATGTGAAGCTGCGGTACCTAAGAACTTCTGAATTCATTTCATAGTGCATATCAAAATAATGTTAAGGCATTGAAGTTGAATGAAATGACACAAACGTAACAAGTGAAAGTTTTCACTTTGCAGTGCATGCGATGAGAAAATCAACTTGCAATAATTAACGCAATATTATAAGAGAAAAACAGAAAAGCTAAATCAATCTCCATTTTGTCACTTTCTTGTTCAAATATTGATATTCATGACCCACACAGCAACGGTTGTGTAAACTGCTTCCGCCATAACTTCCGCCTCGAGATAGCGGTTAATCAGGATAATACAAAAACGATGGATGGCGAAATAATTCTAGTAGCATTAACAATTTCGTTTCTCAAGAAACTCGGTCGTGATCTATCTTGTTCTGGGCGCACTGGGCAATAATCCAGTGGATTACGTCTCGATTTTTCATTGTGCTCTGTTATGCTCTGCTGTAAACTTGCTTGCATTTGCTTTGTTGTTTGCTGCTGCAAGCAAAGCAATGCAATGCTTGCTTGCTGCAACAGGATCTGGATTTAGTCAATATTTTTCTAAGTAGATTAGATGTCGAAGATAGAGTGCGGGGGTTTGAGCGGATTCAGGCGGTTTGTTTATCAAAGGAGCACGAAACACTTCAATCACAAAAGGTGCTACATCTTACGTACATGTAGTGAGTGTACTCCAACAGCTTTCTCTTCATCTCTTTCCGCCTAGCCTGCCTTAGACTACCACGACGAACGACGACTACATGCAATACTACAAAGTGTTTTATCTCAATCTAATTCAAACTTCCTTAAAAAATGTCTACATCTTAAGTTGGACCCTTGGCAAGGCAAATCCTTGCGTCATGCATGTGATTTTGATACAATGGAAATTCATTGTTGTTTAGAAATTGGAGGAAGCACACCTTCCTTCCTCTACAAATATTTGATTACACCAGACCAGATTTCCCTAAAGCTCCAAGTCTTTTTGGAAATGAATCCGATCTTCCTGTCTATGTGTGTACTTGTCTTTTTCATGGATATTTCCCTCTTGTGTACTTTCTTTAGTCAGAAAGAAAGCCCCAAACCAACCGACCGTCTAAGAAGAAAATGAAATGCTCACGCTTCCGCGAAACACTTTCTCTAGGGAATTGGAGAAAAAAAATGCAAGAAATCCAATTTAGAAATTCAATTTGAATGGTCACTCAATTCTAAGTTCCTTGATCCCTGCCACCCGCGTCGCACTTACTAGTTATATTAAAAAATTCAGTTGGGTCAAAATTTGAATTTCATTTTTGAAACGGGGGGTTTCTTGTGACCTTCAAATAACACATAAAAGAAACGTTGCAATTGAACCCAATGAGGTGCAAATTGCCGCAATAGTTTCAAAGTTTAAAGTCGAATATGAATTGAATTTTACTGCATGGTTTTTAACGTTTAAATCAAGTTGAAATCATTTGGCTTTTGTTTGACATTTTGGTGCAAGAGTTCAGAATATTTTACGTATGGATGAAAAAACGTCTTTAAAAATTAAGCTGAATTTGTCGAACAAACTAAATCCTGAGCCTTTGCGTTTTTCCAAGACGTGTTTATCGCATTTAAAAATAACCTCTTGATAAATATTGCTTATGACATGCATGAGTACTTGACATATTACGTGGTTTTTGCACTTTAGCTCACACGCTTTTATTTATACATTTACCCCCCAAAACTGCTACATATTTTTACACAATTTCTATTTGCACTCACTTTTCACCTTACCTTTATCTCTGCTTTCTCTTTGTGTCAAATTTTCATCATTTTCAGTCATGCTCTGCATCTAAAACATTCAAGCACTACCGTGACGTCATTGTCAAATGTGAATGTGAAAGTGTAGCGCACGGTCGACTTTCATTGTGGTAGAAAAATGATGGACCATTAAAAAAAATACAAGGTGACGGTAAGTATAAATTAGGCACTTGGCTCGTTGGCTCGACTTTTCTCTTGACACCGTGACACACATAAATGGCCAACCCATCCATCAAACTTTAGACGGGTATTTGGGATGAGAAGGTTAACACTCACGAGAGAGCGCGAGAGATGAGCCAGGGACTCAGGGACATCCTTTAGCTCTAACTCAAGAACCCAAGACAGCTTTCCCCATACTTCAAAAGCCAGCCAACTTTCCACTTTCTCCTCTGCAGCTCATAAAAAATAAACACTGCAATACCATGTAATACATTGCAGTGTTGAAGAAAGTCCAAAAGAAAAAGTGGAAAAGTCCACTCACTGAAAAATTCACAAATCAATCAAGTCTATTAATCAAGAGACACCAACCACACCGCAGCCCTGCCCTGCCATGGCCTGGCGAGGCTGACGGACATGGCAGATTCGCACTCACTTACTTCTCACGTATCTGTCTCTATCATTGTGTCCACAAAAAACCGAAACGAGAGCCAATGTGCGAAATATCACCACCAACACACCACGTCATACTCAACGTATTGTCCCTCGTACGGTCCCCTGCTCATCACAAAACAAACTTTGCAATTTCACACTTCAATTTTCGACTTGGCCTCTGCACTGCTCTGCCCTGCTAGGAATTTCCTTGGAATTCTCCGAGTACCTTGCACTGCACCGTACTTTTCTTCCTGGCAGCTTCTTCATTTATTTAATAAGGAAAATGAAAAGCTTTGGGCTTGCGTTTTGCTTGGGCTTCTCTAATACCTTATTTACAAAAAAAAGTGCTAGCCCGAGTACACTGCCTCCTCAGTCCTCACTCGACTACCTTTCATTTCATTTCATTTCATTTGATTGCACTCATCCCTTTCATCAGTGCAATTTCACCCGAATCAAGCTAAAAACCTTGCTAGCTAAGGATGTATGCACAGCAATAGCAATATTGAAACAACTCACGTACGTAGGTGGTTCAAAGACTACACATAGCATAATAATAAAAAAAACTATGAACTTACATAGTAGCAGAGTAGGGATGGTTATTTTTTATTGCATTAAAAAAACGAGTAAAGTTTTGTTGGGAAAGTAAAGTAAAGTAAGTAAGTAGTGTCTGCGCGAATCTAACGATTTTAAATATGTAGTCGAGCAATGTGGACGGACACGCTAGCTAACGCGGCACGGCAAAAGTTGGTGGCGGTAGTTCTGGGTCGGTTGGTAGCAGCAAACGGTAGCTCCTAGCACAAGTACAAGCACAGTTCCATTCCATTCCATTCTCAACCCTTTTTAGGTTTTGATACCTTTTCCATGAACCCATAATGCCTACTTTCATTTCAACTCGTACTCTACTGCTAGGAACAACTAGTAAAGTAGTCAACTTCGTCCTCTTCTTCTTCTTCTTCTTCACTCTCTCCTCTGTTTACTCTTTTGTTCTTGCGACTCACTCTTTTTTTGTATTTTTATTTTTGTCGTCTTTTATTACATTACAACATCATATTAGATTTTTACGCCAAGAGCCAAGCCAAGTCAAGTCTCTAGTGACCACTGCAGTGCAGTCCACTACTTTTTTATTTTAAGATTTACTACGGATGGACGAACTGAACTGTGCACTGCACTGTCCAGTCCTAAAAGTGGAAAAGACCTAAAAGAAATTGGAATTGTGAGGTGCGTTGTGCATTTGTAAAACTCGGACCGAGTGACAAAAAAAATAGCAAACACTCTGACGACTGTCTGAAGTTTTTTTATATTTGTGTTTCGGGAAGTAACTTTTTTTTGTGTGAGCTTAATACAATTAGTCAGAATGCAAGGTGAAAGTGGAACTTTGGCAGAGCTCCAAAAATATCACTCGCGCTACACTATCAAATCAAGACGACACACGCTTGCCAATGTTCTGGATGGGAATGTACTCAAGTAAGTCAGTTCATGTCATTTCTCGGCAGTTTGGGGAAATTGACGCATTTGGCAAATTGGCGCATTATGGGGATTTACAAATTTGCAAATTGTGGGGCAGGGGGTTTCTGAACTAATTTTTTGAAGCAAATGGTTTAAGTTGTTTTGCAAAATTCCTTCCTAAAATGTGCAAATGTTAAGTATAGAAATTAACACGGCAAATGTTTGTAATCTGTCTGGAATAACGGGTCCAGAATTTTAAACACAGAACTTTTCGAAATTTGAGTTACCTTCGAATAGAAAAAGGCTTACTGGCGACATAAATGCTTAAAAAAATCTAGAACACAAATTCCACCAAAATTTCCAAAAAAAATCACATTTTTATTTCAAAATTTTGAAAACGACCAGTTTGCGATAATAAACCTGAATTTATGCACATTCCTCATTGCATCCATCGATTCCTTGCGCAGCATCTCAATTTGCAGAAGACTTCGTAAGTAGTAGTAATTGAACCTGTTGCATTGTCCACGTGCTGACTTCGTGTTTTTGCATAACAAATTTTTTCTGAAAACTCCATCAAATTTGAAGTGGTAAATTATAATAATAAAAAAAGCATTTGAAACTTAAACATCTGGAGAGTTCGTGCCTTGAACACCTGCCTAACTCTCATAGCCTATGTATAACTTCCTCTTTCTTGTCCTTGCCATGGCCAGACTACATTATTTTTGTTTTTGTACCCAAATTAGGCAGAATTACAGGAGTTTATTTTATTCCAGTGCGGTCCTCAACTCAAATATCGCAGAAGGGATAAGAATTTATTTCAGTTTTGTGGTGAATTATGAATATACAATTACGAACACGCTCTTAGATTTATCACGCAATGACATGCCATGGCATGGCAAATGGCAAAGAAAGCCCTAACTGCAGAACTGCAGAGCAGACTTATGGATGAGGACTTGGATTCTGTGCAGAGTTTGCAGAGTTGTTACTACAATATGTGTGTTTGAATTAAACATGAGATGGAAGTTTTGTTCTCCTTCTGCTGAGGAAGGAAAACGAAGGCAAAATCCTTGAGAAAAATTAAAAAATGTATAATTTCATTTAAAAACTTCTGGCATAGGTCTGGTCTGGGGCTTAATCACGAAAACGAAACGAAACAAAAAAGTTTTTTTTACAACTGCGGCGGCATTTCTTTGAATATTAATCATACCTGCTCTACAATTTCATCTGCAGCTATTTTTTCAACAAGTCCTTTCTAATTTACAATTTCACTTTCTCAAAATGAAAAAGTTTTTTTGACGTACTTTCTTGCAAGGCTTTCTACAGAATTGAGAAAAAATTCTCAACACCAACGCACCCCTCCGCACAGCCCCACATCCTTTGACCTATCAGGGAGGATCCGGAGTAAAAAGGCAGACCTTGTTAGTATTGCATTTTGTTGTACATTTACAGTTCTCCAATTAGGGAGTAGTTGTAAACCAAAACCGACCGAATAGAGAACCAAAACCAAGACTCAAATCAGACCCAAAAGCCCAACTACTGTGTAATTATTGTTGCTAGGATTTATTTAAACGTCTCGGTCTCTCGGTCGGTTGGGAATTTCTGGTTTCTCGAATACGATCCTACGCTGTTTGTTGGGTGGTGGAAAAAATCAATATTCTACCATTTCACCAAATCATTAACAACCAATATTGTCCTTGAAGGACAATATTTTGAGATTAAAAAAGAAAGTAAAAGCAAACGGTTGAATTTGTGGTTAGCCAGCCAGTTGCCAGTGGCTGGAGGATTGGATTGAATGACACTAAAGACATGGAAAACTGAGAGTAGTTGGGAAAACCGTGATATCGCAGAGCAGAGCAGAAGTAGCAAGAGCAGAGAGCATAGCCGAAGGCTAGGCCTAAGTGATTGACGACGACAGTACTTGAAAAGTACTTTCCATCTGCTCTTCCCTTTGAGTTTTGCACTTTCCAAATCCTACTAAAGTCCAGTCAACCAAAGTTCAGAAGATCAGAGAGGCTGAGGTGTAGTGAAGGATGAACCTTCGCAGAAACTTACCCTTACCCAACAACCCAAACCCAACGCATGCAATGTACTCACTCTCTTCTAGTACTTCATTTTAGCAACACACAAATTATATTGAAACATCCAACTTGCAACTTGGCTTGGCCAACTTCTAGCCCTGGCTGCCTCAAAGTTCTTGAATAATGTGTCCCACTACTAGCTCTCTTTCCACCTTCACAGCGCAAGAAGCCTTGCATTGCCGAACGAACGCTTTTCTCAATCATGTAAAAACTTTCTCACTAATTATCACAATGTTCATTGTTCTCTTGTTCATTGTAAGTAATTGGTTCGAAAGAATTTTCTTTACCAGAAAGTTCTCTGATCACGCACCACCACCACACTTACTTGTACACAATCTACTGTCAGTTGGCCTTGTGATTTAGAGCAGATTTGGGCAGGCGGACGTACATTTGCACGGAGATAAGGACGGAACCAAGGAACCCATACTACATTATGAAAGGCTGGCTGCCAACTTTCTCTTGCACGTTCTCGCTGAAGGACTCGAAAAACAAAAGAATTTATTTGATTGGAAAACAAATCAAGATGAGATGTGATGAGATGTTATGTGATGTGAAAGGCAGGCAGGCTGCTTCCAATTAAAATTGAAACCAATCAACTGCATTTCAAGCAAACAACAGAAGCCGAGTTATGTTTTCACTCAAAAATCGGACGTATGACGTGTTGATACAAATACGAAGTTCTATTCGCAACACAAAGACGGTCCCAACAAATCATAAACTAAAAGTTGGTTGTTGCTTTTCCCGACTTTCACCTGGGGAAAGCAATGACAGACCGACAGACAGTCGGACGGGACAGCGAGCAGGGCGTTGCAGTGTGTTTCCTCTGACACCATTTAGCAAGCCAGCCATTCTCTCCTCTGCTTTCCTACTCACTTTACTACCATATAATCAGTCAAAACTTTATTGTGCAAATACAACACAAGCACATTGTAGGTACAGCTACGGATGGATACTCTTCGTTCAATGTGTGGAACTGTAATACAATGACAATGACTACAAATACAGGGCAAAGGGCTGCTTTTACTGCACTATGATTTTGATTCCTTTGTTGAATTAGTCGGATCGGATCACCCAACTCTATTTGTATTCATGGCTTTTGGAAACAATAGGGCTAAAACTTTGCTCCATGTAATTCAATGGCTGTTTTGTTGTCGGCTGCTAGCTAAACCTTCTCCTTTCTTTCCCGACGACTCTGTCAATTCAATACACGCATTAATAATGAACACGGTTTGAACACATTCTACTATTGTGTCCTTCCCAGGCGGTAGGCCAATCGTCCTTTCTCGACAGTCGGCATCGGCATAAAAAAACATATTTCATTACTATTGGCTTTTGTAGTGCCTTTGTCATATAAAACCTCTGTTTTAGTGCTAGTCCAAGCCCTAACCCTGGTTTAAGGTCACAAAGTCGTTGTCGTCCTCAGTCGTCATTGCTCAACGCAATCCCACAATCCACAATCCGGAGCTATGCGTATGCATGGCTTTCTCTCTCTCTCGCTCTTGTAGCCTGGTGAGAGTCGGAGAACCAGCCTAGTTCTTATTGATTTGGAATTTATTTGGTGCTGATTTTCGGGAGACATTTGAGGAATGAGCTCAGCTGAGCTGGGATCTGTTCTGGGCTTTTCTGTGCAGCCGATGACGACGACGACAACGACAACGAGAATGAATATTTATAGATGAGGTTGTAGTCAAGGTGGTTGGTCGCATGGTTTGACTCGTGCGTTATTTATTCACCCACTCGTTTGTTGCATGGCATGGCTTTTTTTTTGCCATGTCCAAATATTTGACCCAACACCTACCTAGCTGAGTTTGGTAACTCAATGAAAACCAGGTCCCATTAATTCTACCGAGACTGGATTCCGTTTAAATTGGAATTAAAAAACTAGACAGACTTTTTTTTGAACTGATGCTATAAAATGTAGTTTAGTACAGTACGAACGTCGAATATAAATGGGTTTATGGTGAAATAGGTTCTAAATATTTGATTTTTCCATTAAAAAAAGAGTTCCGCAATTGCAAGGTTTTCGCATCGCCATTCCTGCAGCGGGGCAAGGAAAACTGTAGACTGTAGAAGGCAAGACGGCAAGAAGTTTCTTTGGACAGAATAAATGGCCAATTCCAAATTTGTGAGCACTACACCCTGAGGAAAGATTAAAAATAAATTTCAAAGCAAGCATCCCTTATAAATAGTTTAGTGGGGCTGTTAAACTTAGGCTCTGCAAAGTAGGGAGTTGAGACATCACAGATTTTTAAAAAAGAACAGATTCAGGAAAAGCAGGCTAATTTAGAGTTCAAATTGTACACAATTTGGTACTTTGATGTGACCTGCTGCACTGGTAGGTTTGAAAGCAATGTGACCTCTTATTAGATATTTTGTTATGGTGCTGCTGCGTAAATTAATAATCAAATTCCATTTCAAAGCCTGGATGGTCTTGCCTGCTTGCTACGTCCCTAATATTTCCCTCCCATCAGCAGGTTGGAGCAAAATAAAGACAAGCAAGAATCTTGTCCCGATTTAATTTACTTTCTTCAGGAATTCCTCAAGCGTAAAATTAAAAACGATCCCAAAATTTAATACAAAACCCCCGCGTGGCTGTTGTGCTGTCGCTTTCATTGTTCGGTCCAGCAAACTTCCAATCATCCATTTCTTTCTGTTATTATACATGATATACTCATTCCATGCAGTGGCAGTGGCAGTGGCCGAATTGCTTTCTTTTTTGAGCTCAACTCCAGCAGCACGAGCACTCGCATTCCCAGCAGTAGGCCAGTCCATTCCAGGAGTGCAAAACTCCAAACAGAAATGAAATGAAGTGGATGCTTGGCTTGCATGGCTTGGCATGGCTTGACTTGACTTAGTTTCATTCCATGACTAAAATCAATAGTAGAACATAACCTAGAACACATTCTACAATAGAATCCAATCCAATACAATGCGAAATGCGAATGTGATGTGTTCGTTCGGTTCGTCGTATCCGTTTCCGTAATCCACCACCCTAAAATAGAAATTTGATTTCGAGGCAGGGCAGGGCATAGCCGCCAGAGTTGGAAGGAATGAACGAAACGAACAAACGAACGTGTCTCTGAATCTTGTGCTGACGACTTTGATCTGATCAGATTTGAAATGACTTTGGCACATTTCATTTCATTCTATTCCCACTACTACTCCACGTTTCACCTTTCGACGTGATCTTCACTTTCACAATCAAATCTCAATCTCACAGATCAGTTTAAAAAGAATCAGCTCGGAGCCAAGATCAGAGACGGGATGAGGCGATGAGATGAGGGTAATTTAGTTTACAATCGAGGCACGCACAACAATGAAAATGCATTAAGCAATTTGTTTGCAAAATTACATGTAGTTTGCAATCCCAAATCCCAACCGTGCCCTGGAATCGTCTGACATTGGAATTTTTGGATTTTGCAAAAGAAATCTACCCTTATATGTGCTTCAAGTTGGCGGATGGGGAAAGACTGAACCAAACCATTTTTTATCTCCTCTCCAGATCTCTCGCACGCCACTGTCACGACCGACCCTATAATATCTGGGTATATCTGGAACTTGAATCCGAATTCGAATTCCCCGACGTCAGCAAACGTACAAGTATGCATGCAGTGCATGCATGTTTGTTCAAATTGTAATCGTTTCGTTTGTAGTAAACTTCGCATTGCAGCTGCTGCGGCTTCCATGAACCGAAAATGACGACCACGGCGGCCAACCCTGCCTGTCCACAGCACAGAGTATAGAACAGTAGAACACGCTAGGCAGGCAGTCAGGGAAGGAACCTTGAGAAAATGTGGAACCTCAACTTCCTATCAATTTGATCCACTTAACTCTAATTAAATTTAACTACCACTCTTACTCTTACTACACTACTTCTCTACTTATAAAGTATCATCCAATTTTCATTGAGAACAATTTCATTTCATATTTACCAAAAACCGCACTGCACTCATTACCTGCTATATAGCGACCAACCACACGGCATAGCGGTATTTGGTTTTGTCGACTTCTAAAATTTCTTGTTTCTGCCGCTGCTCCTGCTGCTGGAAGCTGGAGCTGCTGGTGCTGGAAGTTTGCCGAAGCACCAGCTCCAGCTCCAGCAGCAGCTTTGTAGGCTCTAAATGCATGGATTGCTACTCGATTTGCTTCTGCAAAAACTTTTATTTGATTTGCTTGCTTTCGCAGTGGCAGTGCCAGAGCCAGTAGAGCAAGTAGTACAAACATACACTCATATTACATTATTTTTTTTTGAGGGATAACCACTGTTTATAAAGAAGGTTAGGTTTCTGGGCTTAGCTCTGCTCTTACTTGGTTTTCGTACAAAGTACGACTGACTGCTGTAGCACAAGTCGTGGTTATGATTTTGATTCTCTGTGTGGAGAAACCAAAAGAAGGGATATTTTTTTTCTCATCTCATCTCACCGTCACCATACTACGTTTACGTACGCTACGTAGGACCGTAAACGTATCCTACCACTTCTACTTCAAACCACCAACGCCGAGTTCTCTACTACCAACACAGAACACACGGAACGAATTGAAGGAAAGGAACGACGAACGACCAGGGTAAAGCCAAGGCTTGGGCTACGGCTAGAGACCAACCAAAACTTCACTTCACTTCTTCTCCAAAGAGTTCAGTTTACATTTGAGTTCGGTTCAGAGTAGTGGCAGAGTCTTTTTGGTGAGAACCGACCGAATCCATCCTCATCCCTTTTCTTCTCCTCTTCCTCTTCTTCATCTTAGCTGCTTCCTCCTCTACACTTTCTTCGTCAAACAATAGAACAGCACGCCGCAAATAGCAAGCTAACACAACAATGAGTCTACGACGGCTAGAATTGCACAAGATCAGCTTTTGATTTGGCCTGCCCTGTTTTTCTAAACTTTTTCTTTCCTGTTGCAACACGACCCTAGACGAGATCCGAGACATGTACAAGTAGTACTTTCCCCAAAGCAATTAAATGGAAAGCCACCAGACGACGTCAATTTTTGTGCTGCCGTCGTCGTTCTCCTCGTCGTCAAACTTTGCAATGTGATCTTGGCCCGGCCTGCAAATAATGCAATAATTTCTTTCGACCTACAAAAAAACATGTCGTCCATTGACAAACAACGTGTACACACTATTCCAGAATTATACATTGTAAATGAGTCAATTGAAGATTTGGTGGGTGCTGTGCATCAAAAAATACCAAATTCAAATATTTTAAATGTGCCGAATTTGTCGTCAGGGAGGAGAAGACACTCGTGGGTGTATGGGTATGTACGACGATCCATTCATCTAATCTTGTTTAGTATTGCTTGCATGCTGCGGCTGCGAATTGCTAATTGACTTTGATTTGACTAATTGCAAAATTAGATCAACGTTTCTTATCACAAAGTTAAGCGACATCGTTTAGCTCTCATTAGCTATGCTCTACAGTGCTTTTGTCCGGGCGCCACTCATAGCTCGCTGCAACGCATTGCACAAATTTTTGCAAAACTTCCATACAAACTTTTGCACTTCAATTTGCTTTAATTCCCCGCGAATTACATTTCCGAGCACGTACATGCATATACTCGTACTGCACAGTACATCATAAACTTGCAATATTTTTTCTTCTTCAACATGATCATAAACTTGCAATATTTTTTCTTCTTCAACATGCTAATGAGCTTGCGAAATTGTTATACGTGTATGTATCCGTGTAACTCTGAAAATTTTAAAGGTCATAAGGTGGCTCAGGTCCTAGGTCAACTCATTCTTTGCTTCTCAAGAATTTCCATAAAATCTACTTTTTAGACCCACCCTGCTGCTCGTGTGTAGTGTAACTCGAGACCCACGTGTTGGCTTTAATTCATAAATTATGACTGTGAATGTGTGCAGATTCTCGTCGTCTGCATCTACATTTGTTCTGCAATTCAATCCCCAATTTTTTCTGTACTGGTAGACAAAACCCTGAACTTTATTTTTCCTACCAAGTGCACAATTTTTGAAAAATATTAGCGTGTGTAATGGTTCTCAAATTTCCCAGCGGGCCTAAACGCATAATGTGCAAAAAAAAAATGAAAAGTTTGCATAAATATCACTTCACACTCGTGTTGTGCAGTTGCGGTATGTGGAAAACTTGCAAGTGCTAAAATTCTCATGGTTGATGACAGGGAAGTAAGTATGTATTTTTTGTCAAGTATTTTTTAGTTTCACAGCTCCAGCTGATCAGCTGATCTGAAATTAGTACCATTTTGTACGCACGGTGCAGTTAGTACAAACCACAAAATCAATCATCAGGTAAAGTCTCGTATCCACGGATTTAATTACCAAAATTTACATAGAACGCACATGCCTAGTAGCCTAGCCTTGTCCCGGCCCAACCCAACCCTGTCATTTTCCAGATGTCACCAATATTCGTATACCGCCCGCTAAGATCGTCGCAAATTGCGGTACGCGCTTTGCATGCAGTGCATTTAAGCATTTAATGTCTTCCCCTCCCAAATTAGTGGTTCAACTCTTATTATGTAAACTAACCAGGGGGTAGGCTAGGCTTCGGCTCCTGTCCTGTCTTTTGAAGCAGAAGTAGTACAAAAGGATTTTGGAGGAGAGGACTCATTATAGTTGAGTGGTCTTGCAAATTTGCATCTGAGCCCCCGCGTATGAGACAAGACAGTAGTCAGGCTAAAAGAAAGAAATGAACGTGGCTTAGCATCAGTCGGGATGAGCATAAATTTTGCAGAAAAAGCGTCGCAGTTGTCCTACATTTTTTATTATTAATTGAATGGTTTAATTCGCGATCGAATTTGTGTAATCCAGACAAGGCTTTCCCTATAAATGGCAACGGCCTGGCCCTGCCCTGCCCTGCTTTGGCCTCGGCATTTAGCGAATGGCGAATATTTCGGGAAGAACCACTCCTGTATTGCATTTTAGCTCAGTCAGCTCAGCTCAGCTCAAACCATCCTCTTGCCTGCCTGTCCTTAATAAGAAATGTCGAGATTAAACATAAAAGTCATTACATGTGTCGTCGTCGGGCGGTCGGTCGGGTACGCGTATAGCCCGAAATAAACTCTTATCCAATTCATAATTGATATGAGCTTATAATACCGGAACCTACACAATCTACTATCCAACTTACTCAACTTCACAACCAAAGACTCGAACTCGACAAAAAGCTCCAAAGCTCAGCCTGCCTACCCAATGCATCCCATTTTTTTCGCAGTGTAGAATCAAAAATGTCAATATTTATAATAGAAATCCAATGCAAATGCCATGCAAATGCTTGGGATTCTGCACGACTAGAGTCGATGGCGATGGCTGTAGGCTGTGTAGAATATAAATTTGAATTCCAAACCAATCCATTGACAACATACCAGCACCAGCCAAAGACGTGGTTCGTTTCGTTTCTAGACATCGTCGTCTTACGTACGGATGGAGTGCAGGAGTAGCCGGTGGTGGTATTAAATTATGTCAAACCATTTTGCACACGTTGCCAAAAAGATGAATTCTTAAACTCATTGCATTCACTCAAGAGTAAATAAGTTTTCAGAGAGAGAGAGAAAGAGTTCATGAAAGACAGAGAGAGAAGAAGAGCAAGAAAAGCAAGAAAAAAAATCTAATTTTACATTCGCACGCAGTTGTGATCTATTCATCATAATATGTAAACTCGCACTAGTACTCGTACCGAGAATATTGTATGTACAGGAACCTAGCTGAATGTTGAATGTATTGATGTCAATGCTTGCTGAATTCTGCAAAGCGAAAAAAAGAGTTTATTTTTAGTAAATATTTTTGCAAAGTTTATTATGAGAAATGTGGGCGAAGGAGGTAGAGAAGTTGAGAGAAATTGGGCTTGGAACATTTAACATTTTTGACCCCCCACGCATCCCATTCCTCCAAACCACAACTATGATCAAGTAGGATTTTAGTGTCTTTTTCTTGAGGATCTTTTGCGAGAAAAAAAATGTGAGAAATTCGCACATAAAATTGTCACCGTGTCAATTAATTCTAGGATGGAATGAATGGGAACCTTGAGTGGCTTGAAGTCGTCGCCTCCGAGTCCGACTCCGAAGGTTCCTTGGCCAAATTATTTTTGGTTTTTCGCAAAAATCATAAAATTCGTAATCGCGACTTGTAGAGGGGAAAAAATGCTGACCAGATCTCCGCCGCCCGCCCATTTCGGGACCCATATAGACAAGAGAGGTTGGTTGGTTGGTCGATACTACTGCATGATCATTACCATTTTACTAGAGAGATAAGATTTTTATTTCCTTTCTCCACAGTGTTACGTACTGAGTGAGCTGACTCGTAGAATGAAAGTGAAGGAAGGGAAAGCCCACCACTTTATAAGCAAAAAAGAAAAGCCTACCTAAGCTTGCTTTAGAGGAATAGCCGAATTCGGGTAGTCCAAGGACCTCGAATTCGAAATTGCACCATGCGCTCCAATGCAATGCAAAGCAATGCAATGGCTTTGTAAACATAAAAGAGAATTTTTAAACGGGGACATCAGTCGGGAGAAAGCAAAAGGAAAGTCCCGAGCAGCAGGACTGTTTAGTTTAGCTCTGGGCGTCCAGATGGCTCGCAACTTATTCTAGTCACGATCGGACCTTTCAAGAGTTCTTAGATTCTAGATTCCTTTCATTGCCTGCCTGCCTGACTACTGCCTGGTGCCCAGTGCCTAGCCGGGTAAACTCTACAAGTAGATTGGGTAGCCGAAAACCCCGAAATTGTTTTGGCCTTGCCAGCCTTGAGTCGAGCCATTATTTTGGCCGGGGAAAGCAAGACTGTGCCGTTCTAATGGGCAAAATAATCTCGTCGAGCCATGGATACGACGTTGATTGGAAATCATCATTGCCTAGATTTTTAGCTTTTGTTTTTATTCATCATCTCAGCTTTTTTCAACAAGATTAGATTCCTCTCTCTGTCTCTCTCTTTGAAATGAGTTTCTTTGTGAAATCGAATGCGATGCGATTATTTTCCCCATTCCTTCCGAACTCCTGCCTCTCGCCCACTTCTGCCTGCTGCTATCAAAGTGAAAAGAGAAAGGAATTCGGAGAAAGAAATAATCCTGCCATCCATGCAGAATTTCGGCATTTCGCGTTCGCCCGGCTGCTGAGGAGGATTACATTTTTGTTAATTAACTGTATTTAATATGTACGTTGTGTACATATTTTTGTTTTCCTTGCTGTCTCCGCCAGCAACCTCCTACTTAATTTTAAATTTTTCGCATCAAGTGGGCTCTAATGATTTCATTTCATATTCATCAGAGTTGTGTTCATCCCATAAACCATGCATGCTTAATGCGAGAATTGATGCAATGCAATGCAATGCAGTACAGCACTGGCCATTAAAGTATGAGGTTGTTTATTTTCGGATTTTGGAGTGGCGATGAGAGAGCGGCTTAGTGACGCCGGGGCCAGAGACTAAAGTGAATCTGACGCGCTCACCAAGTGTGTTTGGTGCTCTGAAAAGTACTATTCTTGGCAACACTTGCTTCGCTTCCCTGGCATTGGCATTCGTAGTAATCGCATATGGCTTAGGCTTAGGCTGGCTAAGGCTCTGTGCTGTAATGTTGAATTTTTTATAACCCTCAATGTTCTCTTAAACACATTTTTACACGCATAAGAATAGAATTAGATTCTTCTCGAGACAAAAATTCCAAAAAAAAGATTCTGGTCCCCTATCTTCTCGAAGTGAAACAGTTTGCAGATAATTTGCACACAGACAACACAGAGAAACCATGCACAAGTACAAGTACAAGGATCGAAATCGCAATCTAATTAATTAATTTCTGTACATTAATCTGAGCTGTTGATTAATTAAAACCTCTCTAACCCAACCATGTCTTCGCCGTCACCGTCCTCACCGTCTTCACCCTCACCAGATTTTCAACTCTTTTTACCAGAAGAACTCAATCTAGTAAGATCCGAGTCTCATGACAAAGTGCCGAGTTTGATTGCAAAGCAACCGATCATGTTTCGACAAAATAGTCTTCTCAGTGTCCCCACATCACCAAATTCAAAGCTCCAGCGTCAAACCCGAATTTACTATCAAAAAACAAAACATTCACACTGTAAGAATTTGGTCAGGTAACAACAGAATTATTTGTTCATTCATTCATTCTCAGTAGTACGTGCGTTTCTTGCACAACTTTGCTTCGTCAAGTTTATAAAAATCCAGTCAGGTATTTTTTGCCACGACGCAAAATAGATGCCTAATGCAAATGCAATGCAAATGCAATGAAATGTTTTGCAAAGAAAATACCTCTGACTTAAATGCGAGGAGCTAAAGAAGGCAAAGTTGAGGCTGTTGAGGTTGGGGTTGCAAGTACAGCAAGCAAGCAAAACAGTGCTGCGCTGTGAATTTGAATGTGAAATAAAACTTGTCAAGGTTAATCACATGCTCATGTGCATTAATAAGACAAAAATCCAGTTATTCTTATGTTATTTATGTACGTACGTAAGTACGTCCTAGCTGCTCCTCTACGCTCTACATAAATAAGCCTAGAAGAGTAAATGATGATTTAGTCAAAAAAGTTGGGAATTTTTGCAAGCGTATTGCGATTGCGACTACGACTACGACTAAGTAAGACTTACAGTTTCATGTGCAAAAGGCGTCAGTCGAGAGTCGTTCAGTCGTCACACTATTTTGTCCTAGGACTGCATGGGAATCATGGGATGCTAGGGCTGGGGCTTGCTTGGGGCTCAGAAGAGATCACCGTCCAAGAAATCGACGAAAAGGCTTTGGCATGTCATGGATTTTCTATTTTTTCTACATAAACTCCTTTCCTTCGCTAGGCTTTCCTTGGACTTGGATAAGAATTTGTCGAGTGAGGGAGTACCACCACCAGTACTAACCCAGCAAGGCTTACATGTAATGTTACATCCGCCCTCCGGATTATTTATATCACCTTTAACATTGTCACAATTCATTCCGAGAATGTCACACTCATAAGTCACAACACTACTGCTACGTAGGACAGAGCCTGAAAGATTTCATTAAACACATATACTGTATTGATAAGTTAATTTTTTGGCATGAACCCATGAAGATAAAGATAAAAAACTAAGACGTGACGAGATTGTTATGTATGTGAGTTGAGCATGGGGGTCAAATTCAATCATCCCAATCGCAATTCATTCCAGCATCCCAGCCCAGGGCCGGCTGAGCTGCTGTTGAAGCGATTAATCATAAAAGATTTTTTTTGCAAAGATTAGATTTTTCCTTGCTTCTTCTTGACAACGTCGTCGTCGTGACTTTGATAGCTTCGAGAAATCTAAGACTTTCGTTGCAAATTATCCGTGAAATGCGATGTTCTGTAAAGCACAGATACAGAACAAGGGACTGCTTAGAATTTTAGTCATCCTTCAGTTCAGTTCAGTGCAGTTGAGTCTGAATCAAGACGACGACGAGATTTCTTGTCAGAAAGAAGTTCATGCCGAATGTCTGTCTGAATACTGAATTGGCTCATTAGGTAGGGGCTGGGTCAGAGTGCAGAAGATTTTGAGAGAGTGATATTCTTATTGATATGAGAAAGTGAACATTTGGTTTTCTCATGTTCGCTCGACATTGCATTGCATTTACATTATATTAGAGCTAAAAAAGGTTAAAGGGTTATGTACACACATGTTACTTGTCAGCACGTCGTCATCTGTTAAACATTTTCATCTCTTCATTTTTGAGCATTCTCGCAAAATTATGCTCAAGAAAAGCTCGAGAAGTACAATGTCGAGTTTTTCTTTTTACTAGTACAACCAGTACAAGCACATGTCTGGAGTTAATGCATTCGCACTCTGTACAAGATTTGCTGCACATTGCTGCCCTGAGTCGAGCCTGCACAATGTATTTTTCTACGAAAAGTTAATGCACGTTCGTACGAATAAATCAAATTTCGACCTTGTAGGCGTTAATAAGGTAGATTAGTCAAGGTAATCTCATTTTAATCACAAATTTGCCAAAAATTGATTATGAGTTTGAGAGTGCGAGAGATATGCGACTGCACGACGTGACGGCATGAGGGACATAGTCCAAGTCGTAGAGTCCAGAATTTGATATTCAAAATATTTTGAAAATGAAGTGGCAATGCTTGACTGCTTGTAGCCACTAGTAGCTAGTCGTAGCCTAGGCTATGGTTGGCCTAAATTGCCTGCTCAGGAATTTATTTCCTAGGTGAAGAATTACACATGAGCCACGAGCAAGAGTATTATGTAACACACTTGAGTCAGGACTTAGGACTGCTAAAACCTTGCTCTGCTTAACAATACATACATACGCGTCGTCGTTTATTTGTTCATTTGAAGCACATGAGAATTTTAGTACGAAATCAAGAGCTACAGTACAAAGCAAGCACGAGGCACAAGCACAGCACAGGTGTCTGGTGTAATATGTGTGTGTGATTTTAATTTGAGAGTCTTTTGTAGTGTTTAACTTTACACTTGCCACTTGCACTTTACAACCAATTTACGTACGTTACGTGACGTTACGGTCGGGTATCGTGCACACGTCACTCCAATCTTCATTGTTGTATCACATGTATGTGTATGTACGTATTTTTCATTATGGATCGGATTTATGCATATAAAGTGCAGCTAAACGCGTGTCTGATTTGCATTACATTACACCGGAGTGAAGTCAAGTGCTTCGTTGACTCTGGCTCTGGCTCTGAATCTACGTAATAAAGTACAGCTACAGCTACGCATCTGCATAATTTCTAAATTGAAAACGCAAAGCTAAAGCTACAGCTAGAGAGGGGTTCAAAGATTTGCTTTAGCTGCTGCTGCTGGTGCTGGAGCAGCTAAAGAATAGGTTTTACTAAATCTCTCTCTAAAGTCCTTCTCATCCTCTTTTCCTTCATCTTTATTCAATTAGGATAATTTTTTCTAGAGATGATTAGTTACATACAACCAACTCAAAGCAGCTTGTTGCTTAGCTGCATTGCATTCAGGTAGTAGTAATCAGAGGCTCAAACTGAAACTGAAACTCAGACTAGAAATTTAGTCCAGTCTAGTCGTCGACGTGCTTCGGACACAACAACATCAAACTACATTGTACTAAAACTACAGCCAAACCCAACATACACAAATTTTACAAGTTGTTGTTGGAAAACTTGACACCAGCACCACCCAACCGAACAATGGAGACAATTGAACAAAGTCCTCCGACTGAGATTACAAATCCAAGCCCTATCCAAAGCCTTGCATCCGCCTCCTCTTCTCCAAGTCAAAACAGAAGAAAACCCTCACAGTTAATTCTAACAAAAGATCACCAACAATTTGATCGTAAAATTTCTACAGCACACAAACCACTCACTATACTTTCACCGCAGTCTCCGGCTCTAATCCGGAGCAGAAAAATCTCAGCGGACACACTAGACTCCAGCAACCCCAGTAGTCTCCAGCTCAGGGCCAAACAGTACAGACTCGTGCAGTTATCTAAATTTAACAAGTCCCCGAGGAAATTCTCACACCAGCATCAACTTGGGAGCCTGAGCAATGAGTTTGAGTAAATCTTTCATTCTTCTATTCTTTTCATTCATTTAGTAGCGCTGTGCCGTGCCGTGCTGTGTCGTGCCTTCATTCATTTTCCTAAATCCGTCAATTTGAATCACATTTCCGGGTCTGGGGTCTTGGTCTTGCCTGCCTGCCTTTGGGTCGGGTTCGAACAGGCTAAAATTTGTGGTTAAATTCATTATGAGTGCATTAAACAAACATGGACAGGTAGGCAGCAGGAAGCGAAGCAGTCGCACCGAACCGAACCGGGTAACAGCCAACGCTAGCATTAGAGTTCCACTTTCTTCTCTCCCGGCTGACTTGACAAAGTTTCGTATTTAGAAGCTGGAGGAGAAGAAGAAGAAGAACCAACCGAGCCGAATTTTAGTTTTCTAGTACGTACAGTAAGTAGTAGAGAAGCAAAATCGATAGTTTCCCTCAAAACCTACAAACTAAAACGTGGGACCGACCGAGCAGCGCCTTAAGCCTTCAACTCTGCATACATATCCATTTCCATTTTATAAAATATCAGTCAGTTAGCTTCTCGAGTTTCTCTCAAAGTCCTTCCCTTGCTCGCCGCCGCCTGCATCCCATCTCATCTGACTCGAGGAGAAGAAGTCAGTTTATTTTTTTGCACTCTCTCGCATGCATGACTTTCTTCTCCGTAAACGATCATCTAGCTCACGATGAATCCGAATAAATTTGTGAGAGAATGAGAGCGAGAATAGGCGAGTACTGCTACTGCTACTCTCTTTAGCTTTAAGTGGTGCTCAAACTCAATTTTTAAGGAAGGTAAGTAGGTAGGCATCATCGCCGCTCCGAAACCCGACCCTGCCCTACTATACTATTTCTTCCTGGGAAAAAATTGCCAAGAAAGTTGAAAACAACTATCTGCATAGCTATGTATGTTTTGGGCTAGTATTATGCTGATTTCTGTTCCCGTTTCAAAAGTCCCCAGACGATTTGACCAACCAAGAACCTAGAAAGAGCAACTTGAGCCCAAAGAGAAAGTCGACTTTCTCCTGACTTTTTGAGTTTCCTGTTTCTGGCCTTCCCTTGCTTGGTGGTCAAAGGTTGGTCCAATCGACTCGCCAGCCATCCACCCGCCGGAATCCTCTGAAGACTATCGTATCATGTCAGCATATTTTTTTTGCTTCAGCTTTTCAAACTTTTTTTTTCAATTGAATTGAATGGACTCAAAATTTTCAATGCGTATACGTGCGGTGCGGTCACAATATAATGTAATACATCTTTTTATACATGAACAACAACAATAACATGTCTTTGCTCGCTTCAATGGAG
>JAQGCM010000058.1:0-44896 GCA_034699705.1 Hymenaphorura dentifera
AGTTCCAGTTTATACGAATGATTGTTTAAGCACAACCAATCACGCAAGGAATTACAATATTGTTCGCCTCAAAATGATCTGATTCCTTGAGATTTTCTTGTGATTATCGTCTGATCTGATCTGATCGGTTGGATTCTGCAAAAATAGTTTGTTGATATGATCTGATGGTTTTGCAACACCAGATTGTGCGGTAAGATCTGATTGATTATGATTGAAATATGTTTGCTGGTTCCAAAAGGAAACCTGATATGCTCTGGAACGTCAATTAAGTTTCTTGTGGGTTCAAAATAATATTACATGTGCATGTGAAGAATTTTTGCACTAGATTTTGTACAGTAGTTCGGTTCAGATATCGGGCCAGCCTTTCGGCAAGCTTTGCTGTTAACCTCAGGAATAAATTCAGCTCAGCTCAGCACTTTTGCAGCTATAAACTGTAAATCTTAGCAATCCATTCAAGTCAAGTACAAATGAACAAAACAAACTCGCAAATGTCGTAAATTCTCAGTTACTCATGTTGCCCTGCTGAATCAGCTGAAATCGACTACAGGTTTATCCGATCTCGCATTCTTAATTCTTATCAATTGATACATATTGATACAGATTGATCTGTATTCATTCGTGACAATAATTTATTGTCGCGTCGGCATGTCATGTACCTTGCAGAGCAAGGGTGTTATTTTATTTCAGCTTTAGTCAAACCAAAGCAGCAGAAATTATTTTTAGTTAGTAGTAGTGCTACTGCTGAACTGTTGATAGTGCCAGTCCACTCCAGTCCAGTGCAGTGTCCAGTTCAGTTAGTGCTAGTCGCTGAGCTCATAAATTGTTTCATTTCAATTTCAAAAGGCGTTATTGTATTTCAACTTATATATTAAAAATTATTGTGTATTTACTTCGTCTGCATAATTTTTACTGAAATAAATATTTTCAATTATGATTTACTCTAAACAAACGAGAGAATAAAAATTGCAAAATTCTTGCGTTCTTGCGGCAGCAGCAGCATGATCCAAAGCACAACAAAATCAAGAAAAATTTCTAGCTTACAAAATTGAATTATTCAAAAAAAAATCTTAAAACTTTTGTCATGTTTGTGAATCGTTTCCAAAAATGGCGAAAGCGGATTTCAAAGAGCTTTTTTAACTGCAAAATTTTCGATAAAAGCAACAATGAAAAAGTGAAGCTGCAGCTGCAGCAAAGCAAAGATTTGATTCTGCTCTATGCAAACAAATCCCAAATCCCAAGAGTTGGGCTATTTGACGTGGCTTAGGATTTCGTTGGGAATTACGAAATACGATCGCCATGTCTTCCTTGCCTGTTTGACGTCGAGAGACGAAACTACCCACTGCACTGCCACTTGACTCCCGAATTTGATCAAATTTTCGGATTTACAAATTTTTAATTTTGACGACTGGCTGGTGTGACTTTCGTCACAAATCCAGACAATCCGGAGCATCCAGCTCCCAAAGTTATTAGGCATGGCTCCGCGTAAACCTCGTCAACCGGCTAAGGGAACTCCGATTCCGCCAAGAAGGTCTGGACGGGTGACTCGACAAACTCGGGTAAGCAATTGAAATTAAAAAAAATAGACATCAGGTTTTTCAATTTAATATAACGAAAGCATCAGATTTTTTCAATTTAATGTAAAAAAGCAATCGTTAGTTTCGTTAGTCGTATTCGATTCAGAAAACTGTGTTATTTCTTAGCAATTTTCTGATTGTAAAAGGACTCAAAGATGAGATAGTCGTTTAGATAGAGAAGAGACCTTGGCCGTGTCAGCGGTTCGGTGACCACTTGGGTCAAAGATTGCTCAAGTCCTGAACCAACATACCGAAATTATTGAATCGATATTTTATTTAATTTAGTTGAGAGGACACGACACTCCGTCTCCACCGCCGAAAGTTGCTGAACAGGTTCAAGTTCAAGTTGACGTGGACAACGAGGTTACTTACGAGCAATTCAGTTTTGCAACCCCTAGAGGAGGTCAAGGTCCAACAGGTCACTCAACGCCTATTCATCCAATTCATCGTATTTCTCTCCCGGACATGGATAACTTCAACTTCGGCTCAGCAAACAGCCAAGGGGGGAAGAACTCCTCCAAAATATCGAATATTAAAATTACAGAGAAAGTCATGTCCAACAAGAATTTGGTTTCAAAAGAAGATCTTCACACTGTGCTGGGCAGATATTGGACTCATCAAAAACCATCACCATCACAATTCGATAAAATGCTCAAAACTTTGAATGATCAGACGGAAAAATTGTTTGACACTCTCACCAAAAAGAATCAAGATGACTACGGGTGGTTTGATTTTAAGGACTTGGAACAAATTCTTCAGGATCAAAAACTAATTGGTCGGGACAAGCATGCTCTGGTGGCCGAACTATCTTCCACCTTTACTCCAACTCAGTACAGAATCTGCATGGACTTCTTGACTTCGAAAGAAAGTTTTATGGCAAAATTGTACTAGATCTAGATTGTTCTGACTTTTCGAAAAGTTAAAAAAATGCATATTAATTAGGAAATTCGGATTCTGTAGATTTGTTTTGTTATGTATGTTCAGTTAGCTTCAGATCAAAATTTTTCAGAATTACAGGAATTTATAGTTTCTAACTAAAAAACAGCAAATTGTTAGCAGCTCTCTTTCAAATCTATCCTTTAAAAAATGAAAAAATCTTTTTACTAGCAAACCAGTAAATTTTAAGTACGTTTAGTCCAATTTGTATTCTACAGAAACATTTAGCAGACAAAATTATTTCGTTTGTAGTCAACTTCATAATTAGTATCTGACATGCTGCTTCCTATTATGTATTGTCAAAATTGCAAAAAAAAACATTTGTCCTCCTTCCTCTACTTTTCAAATTAATTAAATGTGGTTTATTTAATACCATTCATTCGTACGTCTCGTCTACATACACCCAAGTCATCTCCAATTTTGTCTTATTTTAGTGTCACTCTGCCTGCAGACTCCGCATCACTCGTTAAAACTGCTGTTGAAACATGAAACCCTTGGCGAAATTATGTAGGACACACGGAGTGAATGGCATAGTTTTACGGATTTTAACGCTTTTATGAGTGAACGGTGAATGATGACAATTTCGCGTGTCCTTCCCTTCTGGGTTGACTGCTTTTCAGAATTTTAGTGTGAACTATTCATGGAACCATGTTCAGATACGATACCATGCACTTTTGGCCCCCATTGGTTTTCGGTTTTCGGTGGATTCTGATTGTGGGTTGTGAGAAAGGACACAACCACTAAAACAGTTTGTTACCCTCTTGGTTCTGAAATGAACTCGTTTATCGCCCTCGACGCATCATTTCGCATACCTTCAAATGGTTCTATCGCTCACAAAGCAAAGGCAAGTCAACGAAAAGCAAAGTCATAATTCTTCCAGTGTACCATTAACTTTTGATGTTTGTGAATCCGGGCAATTCGCCGTTCGCCTCCAGAATAAAATTTTCATTTCCGCCAACTCCTGAGAGATTGAGCCTAGAATCCATTCCTGCGCTCATTCCAAGTCCCAGTCCCAGTCAGTGCTCTGAATCGTGTGAAAACCTGAAAACTTTCTTTAAAGCCAGGTCGACATCAATTTTCCTCGTTTAGTCTAGATCTTGCTAGCCCGTGATTGACTTCCTTTACATTCTACATACCGGATTGTTCTTTTGTGGAAATAAGTCATTAAGATTTCCGGGCAGATTTCGCACAACTTTGACTTTATCCTGAAAGTAATCCAACTAATTTCGCGTTTTCGCCAATCCAGAATAAAACAGGATGGCTTATCGACTAGTTCGACTCTCGAATTTGTCAGACCCTCCAGTAAATTGCAAAATCGTAATCGCACCTGGAAAAGATATTTTCGAGCCTGGAGACAAAGTGGACGGAATTTTGATTGTGAGCCATCAGCGGGATTTGGTATTACGAGGCGAGTGTCAAAACTTTATTAGTATGTACTGCCATTGTTACTTTGCATTGTTCATTGTTCAATATTTTGTGCAATATTTATTGCAGGGTTCAAAGTGGTTCTCGAAGGAAGCTCGCTCACGAAATACAAGGAGCATGAAATTGTGCACAGCAAAAGTGAAGAATTTCTCGCTGAGCCGCACTATGTTTTCGGACATGGTGAGTTTATAATATTTTTTGAAAAACTTCACATTTTGTTGCAATAATATTTACACAGTATTTCCATTCTGCAATGTTTGAAACAGAAGGCCAAAGAAATCGACTCGCTGGGGGAGGAACAGCTCCAAAAGTTCACAAATTTCCCTTCAGACTCAAAATCCCACTGGAAACTTTGCCTGGCTCATTTAAAAGCCCGTTCGGAATAACTTTGTACCAAATCGTTGCCTACATGCACATGGATCCCATTCGTTTCGTCAAAAAAGCTGAGAAAACAATTCATTTGAATGGACGTCTAGTTTTGGCAAATTCTTGGTCGATGAACTCCACTACTATTGAGAAAGCAATACAAAGATTAAAATTCAAGCTCTGCATTCCCCACACTGGATACTTGGCAGGTGAAGAAATTCCATTTCAATTCGAACTGGAAAATCCAAACGGAGGTGACGTTGCCAGCATTGTTGTTGCCCTTGTCCAGCGAACTACTTACAAGGCTGGGCACGTTAGTCGACTCTCCAAGACAAATTCAACGGTTTTGGGCTCAGTTGAAACAAACACATTTGATTCAACAAATGGAACATTTTGGACGAATGCTCTCCGCATTCCGTCGAAACAACGACCAACTCAGCAAGGTGGCATAATCGAAATTCAGTATATTCTGAAGGTTTGACAAAACTCAATTCTGTTCAATTCCTGACTTTGTTCTACAGTAAATCTAAAAACTTTGCAAACAAAATGATTTTAACAGGTTGAAGTCAACACAATCGGAGCTACTCCTGGACTTCGCGGAGAAACTACGGTAATTATCGGATCAACAAGATCTGGTAGAGCAGAAGCTATTTCTCATGCAATTCCGTCAGCACAAAATACAGCTTCGCTGGAAAATCAAAAAAGCGATATTGGCAGCGATTATTCAAAGGCGCACCCGCCCAGCTATTCTGCCCTTTCTAGTCGTCGTCCTTCTGTTGAAACTTGTAAGCATTTGTTCACCTTGTAATTTGTGCTGAAAATAATGCGACTAGAAAGTAGAAAGTTTGGTGGATTCAATTTAATTTGCTTTCCAAACAGTACCGCCAGAATACGAAGACCTGGAATTTGACATGAACAAATATGAAATCGAAAAATTGGATTCCCTCAAAATCTAGGACGCTGCGCCGGCCGGATATAATGCATCAGTCTTGTCGTTGTCAGCATTTCAAAATGTTTCGCTCGCTGCAAAATACGCAAGCTATTTTACCTTCTCTCAAAATGTTTTAATGTTTCGCCATTCTCTCTTCTGCCTAAATAATAGTTTAACTATCAGAATCGGTCATCTTTGGGTGACCCGATGACCTCAATAATACGAAAACTCCAAGCAAACAAACAATCGGCTCGGCTCTCGGCGAGGTGTACCTTTGCTTTGGAATTTATTGCAAATATCTGTAATTTCAAATAATTGCTATTTCTGCTAACCATACCAGCTTGTTCACTTGTACTCATTCATTTCCAATACATTCGCATTCTTGTATGAGAGTGCTTCTGCTTGTATTCGCCCACCTGGATTCAGACTTCGGGCTTTTGTAAATAAAATCGGGGTCATTCCAGTGTACAATATTCCCACGGTTTGGGTTGGCTTTGTTTGTTATTGTAGACAGCTCATTTAATATTGATCGTGCATTCGCCCGTGTACATGCCGTGCGCTCATTTCGCATTCATCTATTCCAAGTATTCATCATTGAATCATTCGTACTCTACTTTTGTGTGGTGCAAAGCGCAGAGAGGAGTAAATTCGACAATTGAGAAAAGTACGAACCGCCCACATTTGCTTGCGGTTCCGGGATTAATGGAATGTATGCGTTTTCTACAGTTCGTTTACCAACCAATTTAGACTAATTATTAAGCCGTGTTACTGCACAGTGCCAAATTTTGCATTAGCTAACGCATTTTGACTAGTACCATTTCAATGCTGTTGTGCCCGATCGATTTGCAAATTCAGAGAAGTTTATCACGCCTTTCTCGAATGGGAAGATAAGAAATAAAAATCTATCCATAATCCTTTCACTTTCCAGATTCACGATGATCTATCAATCTCACTCAAGCTGTGGCTACTCTGCCTTTTGCCAAAACCCATAAAATCCTCTTTTCTAGCAAAAACACATGCCGAAACTACGCGAAGAAAGAACAAGACAGAGTAGGACATTGCACTTTTCTTACTCTGGACTCGTGGAGTCCAATGCTTACAAATAAATGTCACGTTTTGCCATTTCCATAAAACCGCTGTACCCACCTTGCTTAGAACAAAAGCGAAATCGATAAGTGATGGCGTGTCAAATGAATTCGCACATAAAAACAAGATATATCAATCTAAACGACCATTCTCAGCCGAAGTGTTCATGTAGGCGTTCAAAGGCCACGCCACGTCAAGTCGCAATTCATGAATCATAATTTTCAATTTTACCAACGCCATGCGACCGTGCAAATGATGGCGAAGATACCAAATTGTCACACTGAAAGCACACTGTCGGCATGCGTTGGCATTAGTTCTCAACTCAACTCAAATTCATGAGAACACAGGATCGAGATGTGCTCCAAACCACCACACCACATTTATGTGCAAACTTAATGAAACCCAACTTCCTGTGATTTGACATTTTTGCACACTTAAAGCATAAGATATTTATTCTGTCTCTATCCACATGATCGTAAGGTAAGGTAAGAGTAACAAACTCAGAAGTGAGTAATAAATGGCATAATTTGTCATAACGTCCTTCTGCAAGGTCGGACTTAAAATATTCTTAAATGCAGAGCCAACAGAACAAAATAATATACTATGTAATTCAGTAGCCCGACTGTAACTTTGTGCATAATTGTGTAAGGCGAAAAAAATCCAAAAGGGAGCAAGTTGCTCTAAAGTAGAAAATTGAAGGGTAACTGCTTACTTCTAAACTTAAAATTTCTTTCAGATAATTTTATGGTGATAAGGCAAGGCAATCCCACGCATAGTAACAAGGGCAGTGGCAGTTTGTTGAGTTCCAGTTTAAAGTATTTTAAAAGATTAAAGTAAATGTTTGCACTTCTTACTGAACACTGTATGCATTTTTGGGCTTCTTAGGAATGAGATTTGGACACGGCTTTGGTAATGTCAATTCCAGTAAGTGTTGCAATCAATTGTGGCATACGGAGGACGGTTTCGAGAATTTCGGTAGAAAGCTGTTGTAAAAATAAAATATAGATTTGAATGAAATTCAGAAATTCTTTACAGACAAATAAATTGAAGCATACCTTGGCTGCTCCAATCTCACCGCCAGTTGATACCATGGTCATTTTCTTAGTTTGTGCAAGAGGAGCTGCAATTTCGGCAGCAACCTTTGGCAAAACGTCCAACAGCATCTCAACGACAGCTGCGTCCTTGTAGTATTTGTAGGCATCCGCTTTCATCGTCAATTGCTCTGCCTCGGCTTTTCCTAAAATTTGTACAAAAAAAGTGAACTCATTAGTCACAATTTCACGAATTTATAATAGAAATGGAAGGCGTCTAGCGTCAGTGCGATGCAAATTCCCCTTACCCTTGGCGAGCAGTGCAAATGCTTCAGCATCTCCTTTTATTTTCAAGGCTTCGGCTTCAGCCTCAGCTTCCAAGATGACTCGGTTTCGATTTGCTTCTGCAATTTTCTCCAACCTGATATAAGATTTCAAAAATTGGGAATATTTGTGATAACGAAACCAAGAACTAATTGATAAGCTGAGATATGTAACTGATGGATTTTACCTGTATTTCTCAGCCTCAGCTGGGCGACGAACTGTCGCATCCAATTCCTTTTGACGACGTTGAATTTCTTGGTCCTGAACTGCAATGTCTTGTTGTCTTTCAACAACTTTAATTTGTGTTTGTTCCTCACGAATTCTCTGACGAGTCTTGGCGACTTGGAGAGCATAGGCCATTTGCGCTTCGGCTTGCTGTGAAAGAAAAAAATGGTGAATTCTACTACCATAACTTCTCGCTGTTTCACGAACTCACCTTAGTGTTGACTTCAAGATCATAAGCTGCTTTCTTAAGCTCGAAATCCCTTTTTGCTTTAGCAATCTCCGTGTCATTGATGTATTTTGCAGCCATTCGTTCTTCCTCTGCAATAGCTTCTTTGATCTGACCATCACGGCGGGCTTCTGCCTCACCAATTCGTGCATCTCGCTTGACCTCAGCAGTTCTTGCTTGACCAAGTGAGAACAAGTATCCCTGATTGTGCAAGAGTAAATGTTAAAATGAATTCGTGAAATTATCTGGACGAGGACACATAAAGTGCGAAATAGACGAAGGTATCATGCTGATCGGGGACCATTCACACCGACACCGACAACACCAAACTGGGAAGGGGCTTCTTTTCCTGTGATGACCTCGCCTTGCTTATTTTATGTTTAACTACCTAAGGATTGCTTTTTTGTTGAAATTTCATGGTGAACAAAGCCGAGCAATAATAAGCGCAACAAATCCCTAGATTCTACAACGTAGGAAAACGAAAATGATAAAGAAAAAAGTTCTACAATCGCACTGTAATAATTCATTCAAATCTACTTCTGAATCCGGTCAACCCAAAAAGCATTTCTCAGTTTTAAAATCATACATCAGTCAAAAATTAATAATTGGCAGTGAAGATGCATGGTCAAAGCCAAGCTAAGTAATCAACCCTAATTAATACTACTGCAAGTTCATCATTCACAACAAAAGACGACACATGAGTCAGCTGAAAACAGAGTAAATGTAATAAAAATTCTACTTGCTTGCTGTTCCATTGGGCATTCAAAAATATTAATATATACATATACAGAATTACTTGTATAGCTACATTTTACTATTTTTATAAACTAAACTATACGCTTTAAGCAATCCATAAAAACTAACTAAGGGCACTACGGGGAGTCTAAGCCGATCTGGTTTCAAAGGTTTTCAAAATTTCATTCTTACGCTATCATCTCGGACATCTTTCAAGGTGTAGGAAATTACAGTGATTCCCATGTTCATCAAATCGGCTGAAGCGACTTCGTATACGTTCTTGCTAAATTTCTTTCGGTCTTTGTAAATTTCCTGAAAAACAATGATTGGATAAATGCATTCTTACATAAACTGCACCAACCTTAGACTGGAGATTTCAATTTCAATAAATGCTTACTTCGACAGTCCTGAAATTCACAAACCAATGAATTAGAACTCAACTCCCTTTAAAACAACCGTAAATAGTTAAAGTTAGATCAAAATTACATTGATCCCATGATGGCCCGCTGATGTCCTTCTAGAGTTTCCAGTGCAACTTTTTCAATCTCACGAATTGATTGTTTACCAAGAAACACTTCGCAAGCAGTTAAAAGCATTTCTTCGTTTTGCCCTTGGATTTTAACCTGAGCAATTCCTGTAACGGTCTGTGAAACAAAATAGCATTGAATGAATTAGTGACAGAATTAGTAGACCTTTCTAGACTAGACTTAATTCTTAGACTGTTTTTTAGTAGTAGTACGTATAAATAGAGCTCAACTTACCACAGGAACACCTTGACTCGTGTAAACTTTGGCCGACTCAACTTGGAGAGTCATGGTCTTCAAAGGTAACCTGAGCGAGTGACAATTAGACAAATTGAGCAAAAATCAAGAATAACAAACGATAAAGTGCCGAGAATAACAAAAATCTTACTCTTGAACTTGCTGAATTATTGGCCAAACGAAGGTCCGACCGCCAGGAATTAGCAATGGTTTTGAATGAAAACATCCTAAAAGTAAAAGTTACAACAACACATGCAAAATCATCCCCAAACACTAAAAAATTGAAATGAAGTCAGTCGACAATCAATTTACTCAAAAATTACCTGAAATGACGAGCGCCTGGTTCGGCCCACATGAAACGAATCCCCACACCATTTTCTGACTGGTTTGATTAAGACAAGATAACCTCTTCTAATGTAATTAGATTTTAATTAGACGTCGGAGACCCGAGTCAGTGGTCAAATTGGTCCAGGTTGGTTGGTGTCACGGTATCAGAAGTTGGCTGGCAGGCTGTTGGCAGTTACAAAGTCCACTACTGGAAATGAAACTGGAAAAACTGAAAATTGCAAAACTTTATTGATTTCGACACGAACTAACCAACTTCGCACGCACGACACAGGAAAAACAGCTAGAAATCGATAAACAATTAATCGGAAAAGCTAGACTCGTCACGAATCACGAATGCAAAGCTGCACTGCAAGGCGAGCCGCAAAATAAACACACAAAAAATTCATCAATTTAATTCGCTGGTCCAAATATCCCCGCTGCTCAAAATTTTCATTCCGCCACACCCAACTCAAGCTCAAAAGATGGATCGCAAAGCTCCCAAAATATTTTAAGGAGACGGACAATAAAATTGAAATTCTGTTCTTTTTTGTTGCGGAAATTGGAATTGGCTAATTGACAAATATATTTTAATTTTTTATAATGAAATTGCGCAAAATTAGTAATGCGAAGGTGATTTCACAAATTATTCTCGAATTTTTTAACAAATTTTTACTCTAGCTATGAAAATGTGCCTGTGCGGAGTGCCTGTGCCTGTGGTCAAGCCCGGCTAGGAATACTTTGTAAATTGTGATTACTTAACAGTTAGAGTTAACATTAACACCATGATATCACAGTTAGACAATTTCAAGCCCCGACCCGAATCTCTCACTTGCTTCCACATTTTCTATAGAGTGGCCTACCAAATATTTGCAGAATGCTGGCTGATTCTAAAATTGTCTTTTAAATCATTTGTATGGCTGATTTCTCTGTTTGCAGATTTTCAGCTCCGAAGATTTGACAAAATGGTATCCAAATTACCGTTTTATTTAAGTCCCATAATGTTAAGTGCTACTGCAGCCTGGTTTATGTCGTTCAATGAATTTAATTTTCCTGCTCACTCTGATTTAGTATTTCATTTTAGTAAGATAAAGATAGGTCTTTCTGGTCGAGCTTGCTTTTGAAATCCTTACAAAATCTGTTGCAGTTGCAATAATTACGAAAGATTTTGATGCATTTCTACAGCGAATAACACGTGAATACTCTGGCATCGGGCCATCCTTAGCTATTAGTCCGCTGTTGTGCATTAATTTTGACCAATTAGTCGACTTTATATTGCATTACGTTACGTAATTGCGTATTACTAGCATCAGAAATTGCGTAATTTTTGTAATTTATCAGGCCAAAGAACAGCCGAGCCGGTCGGGCCATACCTCGCCTCGCACAAATTTTCGAATTATTATTCGCTTGCTGCTTGCTGTGCTCTCCACAACTAAAACCAAAGCAAAGCCAAGACTAAACAAACAATAACAAACCCAAAAATTTTGCAAAAGTTGCAATGCAAAACAGAAAAGTGTTCATATTTCTAAAAGTGCAAAATTTTCTCAATGACGACAAATCACAATTCACAACTACATAGACAACCTTGGCGTCCCGGGCCCGGGTGATTTGTACAATGAAAAAACGACCAAAAATTTTTTTGCGTTTGGATTGGTCGACAATCGGCAACCGGAGAGTGCAGTGCAGAGCAGAGTTTTACAGCACAGCACAGCACTTGGGAATTTCAAATTTACGTTTTACGTTGTGCTGCAACTTGCAGGTTGGCTTGGGCTTTTTTTCTGATCTTTTCCTTGTGCCTGCCTACCTGTAATTAATTTGCTCTTGCCTTCACTTCACTTCACTTCCAATTTCCAAGTCTCTCAAGGAACACCAATCATTTCAAGGCTCAGCTCAACGAACTTCAAGTACGTCAAGGCTACGCGAAGGGACCGATAACCGACACACCGACCGACTGAACCAGCCAGGACGCACTCAAAGCACGCTAAACTCACAAAAAAGAAAACTTTAATCATCAGCTAACTTTAGTTTTGTGGAACAATTTGCAATTTTTGAAACCAACACCCGGTCATCATCATTCACATTGACATTTGAAGACTTTGACATTACATCTCACATTAGCATGGCTTCCGAAGGACGAATCCGAAATTTCAAGAACGCTGGCAAGGACTCACAGGTAAGAAATGACAATTCACAATTATGACAATAAATTATTATTTCGGTTTCTGCTTTACCGAAAATAGGGTTCTCTTTGCTCTTTGTCATTAAATATATGCTGGGCTGGCATGAACTTGCCGTGGAAATTAATATCAGTCAGTTGTCAGTCGTGTTTTTTTTCATGTTATTCAATTGAATTTTTTGATGTAAATGTAGGAACTACGACGTCGCCGAACGGACGTGAGCGTTGAACTTAGAAAAGCACGAAAGGATGCTCAAATTACTAAGAGAAGAAATATTGACACTGATGAAACGGACAGTTTTGCATCACCGACCGGCGACGCAAAAGATGGAGAGAAAATTAGTCCGTTGAACCAAAATACAGTGAGTAGGATTGTTGAGGATATTTTCAGGTGAGCTTTTTGTTTTGAGTGGCTTCAGAGAGTAAATTAAATTGTAACTGAAAATCAATTGAGTTTAAAATGTTGCAGTACGATTGAAGAGAATCAATACAATGGAACACAAACTGCTAGGAAAATTTTGAGTCGAGAGCGTCAGCCACCGATTGACACAATGATTGCTGCTGGCATTGTACCGAAATGCATTGAATTTCTTGGGAACAGAAATAATCCAGAACTGCAATTTGAAGCTGCGTGGGTCCTTACTAATATTGCGTCTGGAACTTCTGCTCAGACGGACTTTGTTGTGAAGGCTGGAGCTGTGGAGCCTTTCATTCAAATGCTTCGGTCTCCTTACAACCACATTGCGGAACAGGCCATTTGGGCCCTTGGAAATATTGCTGGGGACGGCCCAGTTCTTCGAGATTATGTCATAAGCAAAGGGATTATCGCACCCCTTGTAGGATTAGTGAAGACCCAAACATCGGTAAGCTTATTTGGTATTTGCATTTAATTTTCTAATTTCAAATTCAACCTGACTGACTTTTATTTTTCTTCCATTTTACAGCCGACTTTCCTGAGGAATGTTGCCTGGACTCTCTCAAATCTTTGCCGAGCAAAGAACCCACCTCCACCGCTTGCAGCTACTCAACAATGTCTTCCCGCACTCGCGCGCTTAATTAAGGAGGAGGATATGGAGATTGTCAGTAAGTTCCAGAAGAAGAAGAGCTAATCTATCTCCAATTTTGGTCTTGGCTTTATTTATTTAAATATTAAATTCGTCTTGATTTAGCTGACGCTTGCTGGGCCCTTTCCTACCTCAGTGACGGGACTAATGACAAGATTGAGGAAGTCGTCAATGCAGGCGTTGTACCCAGACTTGTTCAGCTCCTCGACTCTAACAACTACAATGCAATTACTCCTTGCCTCAGAGCCGTTGGAAATATTGTGACTGGGAGTGATTCACAGGTAGGTCGTATGTCCTCCGTCTTCTCTGCCATTAAAACCCATGCTTCTTATTATAACTTGTTTTTCCTCGTAGACTCAGGTTGTCGTGCAATGCAACGTACTTCCCATCTTAGCCAAACTTTTAGGAAGCACTAAGCCAAACATTGTAAAGGAAACGGCATGGGCCATATCAAATATTGCTGCCGGGACCACTGATCAGATTCGTGATGTTTTGAATGCTGGCCTTGTTCCACTTTTGATTGAAGTGCTCAAGAATGTAAGTCCAATGACCAAGTATTCTATCAAGAATTGTCTCCAAGTTTAACTTTAAACATGAATCCTAATGTGAATGACTAACGTTCTATTTCTGTGTGCAGGGTGACTTTAGAGCTCAGAAAGAAGCAGTTTGGGCTGTTACAAATATTACATCCGGCGGAGCTGTTGAGCACATGGTATTTTTGTGTCAGAACGGAGTAATTCCTGCACTGTGTAAAATGCTCACAGTCCGAGATTGGAGAACTGTTGACGTCGTCCTCGATGGACTTGACAATATTCTCAAGGTAAGTTTAATTCGACGACCTTGGTCATCCTGCAAAGTGCAAACTAAGTTGATATTTTTATTATTTCATTAACCAATTCTTTTTCGTTTTAGGGAGCTGCCGATGTTGGTCAGGCTGAAAAAGTTGCATGCGCCATAGAAGAGTGTGGAGGATTAGACAGTATTGAACAGTTGCAGTCTCATGGCAATAATACCGTTTATAGCAAAGCGTACGCAATGATTGAAAGATATTTCTCTGAAGAAGTAAGTTTTTTTCTGTACACTGCTATCTACGAATTCACGGAGAGAGAAAATTGTATTGAATTTGAGCTAATTTTTCAACTCTCCAGGTCGAAGAAGACATACTGCCCGAGACGAATGAAAATGGAGACTTTCAGATGAGCGTCAAAGCCCCGGAAGGTGGTTTCAACTTGTGAATAGTTCACATTTAAATCTCAACTTTACAAACTTTGAAACAACTATGATTTTCCAACTTGTAGAATCGTTTCCCTTTTTTCATATAAGGTATTAATTTTTGCCAAGACTGAAGTTAGCTAATGAGTTTGTCGAGTACATTTACCTACTCGCCATGTATGGATTTAAGTCGTATTCTTGATTTGTGATTTGTTTGTGGAGCCCAACAAATGAAGTGATTATTAACTCTTATTCTTATTCATTCAACAATGATAACGAAATAAATGATAGCATAATTTTGGTGCCTTCAAACCGAACCAATCCATCTACTTTTATTCCGCAAACGCCTTTTTTTAATTGGAATGAAATTTTTGAAATTGGCAGTTTTTTAGAATTTGATAATTTGCTTGTTCGCTGCACTGCACTGTTAGATTGCTCACTTCCGCAAGAATTCCTCCGCCGCAGCCAACATCCAGGATTTTCTTTCCCTTCAGTGGCTGTGCTGAAGATTTTGCTGCTTCTGTGATTTGACCAGTTTTGAACAATCCGTCAACTACATGGTCAACACTAAATAGGGCACAAAAATGCTTTGCAAAATCTATTCAATTAACTTTTGAAAATTTGCCAAATAGGCCTGGCCTACCGAATTTTGTTCATTTTATGAAGAAGCCTTGAACCCCCTTTTTCCTTATCCCACCAATCTTTTGCCATCCCATTGAAATGATCCACTTCTGCTTTTTTAATTGTGCTTTCCATTTTCAAATTCTCAACAAAGATAGCCCCGCCACAGAATATCAGCTAAAAATATTAGCTGATATTTGGTAGAATTCAACTCTCGAGAGTCAAGAACAACAATTGAAATTGTAAATACTCAATCCAAACTCCAAGCGACAACTGCAAAACATAAATGCAAACCCACAACTTGTTAGTTGCTGGAGCAAAAAATTGAAGGCCAAGTTGGTGGGTTATCGCTTACGCTTGGGAACCAAAAAAATAAACCGAAGGACGACATGTTGCAAGTAGACATTCAAATGATTTATTCGATTTTCCAATGCTGAAAATGCAGCCACAAACAAATCTTTAAAAACAGCTAGATAATCTCTAAAAAATCAATAATAGAAATCATAAAGCAAGAGAGTTGAACTCAAAACACATCTCTACCGGACACACTTAAATACACGCATAAATACTTATTGCTATAATAGTTAAAAGTTAGCATGCAAAAGGTACAAAAAATCATACAAAAATAGAAAAAAGACTATAAATTTACAGGCAGTTAATTTCCTTGAATTGGATTCTTATTAAAAATTGCTACGAAGATTCGCTCAATGAAGAACTCCCACTTCCTGCCATTTTTTGCAGCATTGTGGTCAACTCTGCAAATCGGATCTCCACCTATTCGAAACAATCACACACAAATATTGAAAATTTTAGCCAAAACATTAATAATCTAATTGCGTGCATAATGCAGTGCGTAGTTAGTGTCCAATGATTATTTATTACCTCTTCACTTGATCGGTGGGAAAGATCCTCCTGCGAAAGTCTTTTAATAGCAGTCGTAATATTTTGCTCTGCTTGGTACACAGTCAGGAGAATAAAATCTTCTTCTCTGGTCCACTGTTTGGAAATCTCCATCGGCTCATCACTCGGCGTGACCATCATCGTCATGCTACTAGAACTTGCCACGGATGGGCTTTGAACGAGTTCCGTTTCTCTTTCGTCAAGTGGCTGTGTCGGCGGAGTTGCAATCGTCGTGGTCGTCGTCGCTGCCACTGGTGAAGTCGTACAAGATGGCTTTGGTTTGAGGCAACCAATGCACGTTGCTCCAGCCTGGATTTCGAGTGCAAGTTCCGGGCTTGTGTATCCAACGTTTAAGGGCTTCATAATCCTTCCGTTGTGAACAAATACTTTGCCATCCTGAAACTGCAGAGGAACAAAACAATGAGTTTTTAACGAAAGGTTAGGAAAATATTAGTGCTAAAAAACTGCACAATTAACAATTACCTTGATGGAGCATTTTGTGCAATGTTTTAGTCGAGCGCTGAATGGCAAACTGTTGGTATTGCAGTGACAAGTGCAAGGACAAGTATGCGTGGCTGGAACTGATGTTTCCTCTGGAAGTTTGACTGTTTCAACATTTGAGTCTTCATTTGTGCCTTCAATTTTTTCCGGTTTGGCCAGTTCAAGATGAATTTCTTCAAAGTCCGCTGGACTATAAAATGAACATGAACAAAAGTTTAGAACGCCACAGCCACTTCGTTTCCAAAAACCTGACTACCTTGAAATACAATTGTGCAAAATTTTTACTTGGATTGAGGTCGATAGATCGAGGAAAACATAGCTTTGAATGCATCCATCATCACAGGATTTTGAGCAAAGAATGGTTCCATGACGTTCACAATTCTTTCCTCAGTTAGATTTTCTTCTTCCCTGAGTGTGGCGTACTTTTGCATAATTCTGGCCTTCAGTTGCGGACAATTGCTGGTCCATTTCTGTCACAATATCAAAAATACAGTGCGTAAGCATTAAGCACAGGCTGCATTGCAACAAATCAATAATTGTTGGCATTTGAGTCCCTTCAAAGCCAAAAACCTTCTTTACCTCAAGCATCTCCATAAAACGTAGCTCATTTCGACTTTGCTGGTGTTCAATGAATCGTCCAGTCGCTACTGCATCTTCCGGTGTAATAAATCCAGCAAATTGTTTGACTAGATCTGGATAATCTTTCAGTACCTCCTCGACCTAGAGAAATAATAGTTTAGATTCAGTCGCAAAATTTCATTTGAACATTTGAAGGTGAGAAAACTGCAGAAAAATTGACTCTTCTTACCTTCAGGAATAAATTCATGGGAGTATCACGCCCAGAATCAAAATCACACAGAGTCTGAACAAATGTATTATAGAGCCCTGGATTTCTTCCACCCGCTTCCACCCGTTGTTGAACTCTGAGTAGAAATGCGTCCATACAAGCATCCTTGATCACCGTGGGATCAAAGAGCTCCGATTCTTCATTGTTTTCTTCAAGAAGGAGCTGGACCGACCCTGTGTTGTACTTGGAGGCTCTTTTCGAACCTAGTTTGCTTGTATGTACAGGACTTTTCTTAATTTTTTTCAAGGGTGAAACACTTCTGCCATTTCCGCTTCCTGGTGTAAGCGCAGTAGTCTTAGCAGTCCTCAACGGACTCGATGAAGATGTGGATTGCTGGGCTTTGACTGATTTTAGTTTCTTGTTGCAGCCATCGTCCTCCGCCGAAGCTTCGTCTCCATCCTTCCCAGCGCTTTTACCTCCACTTCCGCTATGTCGCTTTTTTCTTCCCCTGTCTTTGTCCCCACCCCCGCCTTCACCATCATTGCCACCTGCACTGGCACTCCCGCTAGCTCCAGACTGATCGGTTAAATCATTGGCTCCTTCTGATTGGCCTTGTCCGTTTCCTACGTCATTTGCATTGTCATTGTTGTCATTTGAACTGTCGGGCGGCGCTTGTGTATTGTTCAACGATTCGTTCTCATTTTCCTCATTATCGCTCCCGTCCGTACTCCTGATTTCTCCCTCCTCTTCGCTACTAGAACTAGAGCTCGTCGTACACAAATTAACTAATTCAGGGGTTGGCACGTCATCTTCATCGAGGGCTTCGTCTTCGTCAGATTCTGACACAGGGCGAGAATCATAGTAATCCTTCTCTGACAAATCCTTTTGCCTTCTTTTCACCTCAGAGAATTTCTGTTTCGACTTGGCAAGTTTTTTGCAAATTGTGTTCGCAGTACCTCGACCACTTCCGACAGTCTGATTTTGATCACCTCGCACTGGTTGCTTTAGCGGGGAGGAATTATCTTCAGCAGAAACAGATGAAGTTTGTATATTATTTCTCGGAGTTTCCACTTGAGCAAGGCCAGGGCCTTCGACACAAACTTCTGCAGTGGCGACCACGATAGGGACTTGAATGTTCTCTTTTGTAGAAATACAGTTTATAAAAGGTTCATTCGTAATGGCTTTTACTTTGGCTGCCAGTTTTGTTGGAGTCGACACCAAATCGCTCGTGCTGGAAGGAATAACAATATAATACTGTGGTTCACCAACAAAATTCAAAATTGGAATTGTAGCTGAATTCTTGTCAATTTCAGATAAACATTGGAAATGCTTCGGGAAACTGGAAGTAATAACTTCGGGTTTCTTGATTTTAGGTGGCGATGATTTATTTCGAACAAATGGCTTCACAATCGATACCGGCAGACCACCTCTGACTCGCTCCACCGAATCCAATGCATATTTTCCGCTTGGTTTCATTTTTGGGCCAAAGGATTTTCGACTTTTCTTGGAATTTAGGATGGTCAATTCCTTCAAAGGTTTTTTGAGTTTTCGTGCTTTGAGTTCCTCGAGAAATGATGGAGTTTTGGTGAATGTGCTCTGATCAGTGCCCAGGGTCGCCAAGATTTCTTGCCAGGCTTTTGGAAGATTTTCTTGAGGTTGTTGACAAGGCGGAAGTGGGGTCGGGTTTTCTGGACGAGGAATGTGAGGAGGAGGGACGTTTGTCTTGGTTGAGAAATAAACCTAAAAAGTGAAAGTAGATTGTTAAGAATCATCACGGCACGACATGATGACTATGACAAGACTGGAGTTGTAGTTTTATTATGTTACCTGAAGAGGACTGTTGATCATAGCTGACGTTTTCCCGCTGTACTTTTGAGTCTTAACATTTCGAATTCTAGAATATACTTGTTTCCAAGTTCTAATTGTAAGCAATAGTCTTGAAATTACGCTTGCTTGTTCCTTGAAATTTTTTGCATTTTTCTCTTCTTGATTTTCAAGGTCACTCAGACTGAGGGCAATGAGTGCGTCTTCACCTGGTGTGAAACAAGTCTGCTTCCTATCCACGTGGAATGAAGTTGGAAGGAGAGTTCCGTGCATAAAAACATTACTCCCACAAATTGTGTTCAAAACCCATCCTGGAAGTTTGAGGGATGGGTGCTCACTCAAGTTGTTAAAGTACGCCTCTTCCAAAATCTTTTTCCTGTGTGAACGGGAAAGCAACAAATAATTGCACACAGGTTCAACCAAAAGCAAAATAAAATACAATCTGCCAGCCTATTTCAATTTACTCACTTGATTGGAGAACCTGAACACTTTTTCTTTGGGTAATTCGCCACTAGCTGTACGGCAGATTCCAAATTCACTGCACAGAATGCTGATTTGTTACCTCGAGCGCACGACATATTCCATAAATTGGTCTGCAGAACGGAAAATACACATTTGAAATTTGAAACTTGAAATTGCACGATAAAAAACAAAAGGTGCCGGAAAACTTACAATAAGCAACTTTGCCTCGTTGGCAGCTTTTTGAAAGAATTCTTCCTGAACTGACACGTTGAACAGGTATGATTGTGTCAACAATTGGACATGCTGTGACATTTGATGACTGTGAAGTTCACGCATTTCTTTCGAAAATTGTGGTTGCTCTTCAATCTCTGCCCGAGGAGGACTTTGTACCTCTGTTGCCGAAGGCTCAGAAGAATCACCCAGATTTAGCGAAGTTGGCATTTTAGCTGTCAGAACGGATGGATTCACAACAGCCTCAGCCACTTCTGGGACAGCAGGGGCCAGGATGTCTTCTGAAGTGGCCAAGAGAGCCACTTCAGCCACGGCGTTAGTTGATTCAGGAACTGGTAGGGTCTTATCTTCAGCAGCGGTGCTCAACGCTGAGGTAGACGCTATTTCTCCATGTTGTTGGCCGAGTAGGGTGGAAAAATCCTCCATCCCTTCTCCACTTGAAAAATGGCAATCATCGAAATCGTCAAGCAGTCCTTCAAACAGTCCATTAAATTCTTGCTTAGAAATCTTGACAGCCCTGTCAGCTCTGTGTTCCTCCTTGTCGTGGTCATCGAGGTCACAATCCTCCATCACGTTGAAATCTGGATCGGCTTTCTCGTCATCCTCATTCCCTTCCAGCATCACGGAGCTCGCGGTTGTTGCGTATGCGTATTCTTTCAAAAATTCAATGTAAACCTCATTGTCAGAGTCAGCTTTCCCAAAGTCGTACATGTCCAACGTGACGTCCGGTGGAATTAAGAGCATTTCTAGGTCTTGGAGAGGTGTGTCATTCAGAGGCAGTCGGGACCTAGTCCGTAATCCAACAGCATGCTATAAAAGAAATGACAGCAAAAATAAGTGGTGACATTGGAACAATAAAAATTTTGCATCCCATAGTTTCATTCAAAGTACAACTTACGTCAGCTTTTCTTTCATTTCTTCTTGGTGGCGGAGGAGTCTTGAAAATTGCCAAGTCGGCGACGGCAGGGGTTTGACTGTCGTTCTGGGCTTGGCTACCTTGGCCCTTCTTGAAACTTCTCAAAGACGTAGCGACTGAAGAAAATGAAAGAGTTTCAGGTCTGGGCGTAAATGGAGATCCTTGGTCGCTAGGAAATGAAGCAACGCTGCTATTTTCATCGTCACTCTGCACTCACGCAAAGATTGTATAAATTAAACGTGGTCAAGAATTTCAAACAAATCTTACACTTCTTACATGAATCAAGTCTCTTTCCGTTGGAACGAAGTCCTCGTCTTCTCCCTCGGAGTCTGGAAGGTCATGAGAATTGATAAGAATGTGAGCCTCACTTGGCGGAGGTCCGCTTGAAAACTTCATTGGTGTCAGCGGCCAGAGTGACGGCGCACTTTTATTCTCCGCTAGTTCCTTTATTTTAGCCCTTGTCAATTTCGGCTCAAAATCCAAAAGTTCGTCTTCTTCACAAGAACTGTTTCCATCTTTGCCACCATTTCCTGCTCCTCCAGTCGCCGCCGACATACCGGATTTTTTCTCTCTCTTCAGTGCAATCATCATCATTTTCTTGACCATGTTGTTGGTGATGACTTCTCGGATGATGCTTTTGACATTGGTTGCAGTCAGATTATTTTTGATCGCCTTCTCTTCAAGAACTCTGTCAATTTCAGCATCCAAATCGATTTGTTGTTCTGGTTTGTCACTCTGATCACTTTTTCCTCTGTGTATCAGGCTGTTTCTGTAAGACCTTGTCTTCCGTTTTTTAGTCTTGCATGAGCCAAACCCAACTGACCGAGACTCTGTCATGTCCGTAGATTCACTTGTATTTTTTCGTTTTTGTGTTTTCTTTCCATCTGGGCTTTCTTGAGGGGTCTGTTGTGTTTTGCTGGAGCTTTGTTCCTTGGACTTTACTTCTTTTCCTAACAATTTAGTTAGTTCGGATTGTAAAATTCAATTGCTTACAAACTTTCTAATTTTAGGTGGATTTGTAGTAGTGTTCTCTTACCTGGAGTACCCCTTGTCCTCGGCCTTGAGGCTGGAGAGTCTTTAGCCAACCCAACTGCTTTAGTTTCTTTTCCACCTCCATTGGCCAATTTTTTTCCAGTCCGACCATCTCTTCCACGAGAAGACGGCAATTGATCAGGTGTTGAGCGACCTGAATTTGCAAAAAAAAAGTATTGCCACAGTTATTACAATTGACCGGGACGGGTTGGAAAGGAATGCGAATTCAAAACCAACGTTTTTGCGTTTTCTTATGATAATCTTACCCGATTCCACTTCGACAGACGCCCTTTTAGCTTTTTGAGGACATGACGATTTTTTAGTTTTGGTTTTAGGGTTAGAATGAAGTTTCATACTACGTTGACTAGTAACCGATGACTTGCCGATCCGCTTTACATCTCCAACTTTTATTGTCCCCAAAGTTGACGATGGCCCTTGTCCGTGACCTGGGTCCACAGCCATAAACATTCTCTCAGAGTCGCCCGAGGAAGTGCCAGACGAATCCGAATCTTCTGACTCCTCTGAACTCATCTTTGAACGAATGGATGCTCAAATTGTCAAAAATTATTTTAAAAAAACTCAAAGTCAGGTCAGTGCGGCTTTGACCTCAAAATTTGGTGCATTGTGACCAAAAATACTTCATTTTTTAGAACTGACTGACACAAAAACTGAGTCAAATATTGGGATCTTTTTACCGCCAAGCAAGCCAACAGCAGCAGATCGCAATAGCTTTGCCTTTACCCTATGGCAAAATGCAATCCGATTTTTATTTTTATGAACTTTCACTTTTCGCAAGAATCTGGGAAATCCAAACCAGAATTTGTTTTGAAATTTGATACGATGATTTGCAAAAAAAATTGATAAATGATAATCCGATTAAGAATTACGTTAAACTAACTACGCGAAAATTGAAATTGAGCAATCAAAATTTCAATATATCAAAATTAATCGATCAACCAAACTCCAAATTCTAAATATCTATTTGTGCAATATTTGTTCCGGCTAATTTTCATCAGTGACTCAACCACCGTCGAACTCGTAAGAACTTTGAAAACTTTGGACGAAAAATTAATTGGATTGATTTTGGACGAACTTGCTCCTTGCATTTCCCAGGCTTTGCGAACGACAGCAATCTGTCGCAAATATAAAAGCCTAGAAGTCTTCTAGTAGAAGATTGTAATAATTTAAGCCTAACTTGTTCGTCAAATACTTAAATATTGCTTAACATTATGCGTTCATTTGGATTGCATGCTAAGCTAGGCGTAATTCCATTAGCTTTTATTACCGTAATGTAATATGTGAAAGAATTTCGCTTCGATTTTGTAACCGGAAACCTTTCATTTTCGACATCCAACAGGTAACAGAACAAGGGAGGTTAAGAAGGTGAACAGGGGAATTTAGTCACTAACTAATGCAACGACCAAGCCCAACAATGGACGACTTGAGCGACAATGAACACGTATTCAAAGCTGTCCGAGAAGGCTTGAGAATTCCAAAAGGACTACATGCCGAAGTTTTACCCGAAAACGAAGAATTATTCACCAAAAGAATGAGAACTGCAACCAGGAAAATTCATAAAATGAGTGATGCACTTGTCAATGCTAGGCTCAGTTTGGGTGAGCAACTTTGTATTTCTTATTACTTTGAGTTGGTCAATTTGCCGGGGTTTTAATCTCCTTTTAATTTTAATATGTATATGTGAAATATTTCAGCAATGTCTGATGACAAAGTTTGGGCGGAAGGACTCCTAATTTTTTACGAAATATTTCGTTTCCTGGAGCTCATCGTGACAAAAAACCGAACTCAGTTGGAATATTTTGATAGAATGGGCAAAGTTTTGGACGGTTTTGAAAGAACTGCTGCATTCGAAGACGACTTGACCTTCTACTACGGCAAAGATTTTTTGACCTCAAGAGCCTACCAAATTCGTCCAAAAGTTGCAGAGTACCTCAAACACTTGAAATTCTTGGAGGAAAGAGAACCGCTTCGTCTCCTGGCCTACATTTATCATTTGTACATGGGCTTACTGTCCGGTGGTCAAATTTTGAAGAAAAAACGTGATATCAAAAACAAAGTGACGACACTCGGAGGGCTACTGAGTAAGGGACAAGGCATTAGTCAGAGTCAAGGCGACGCCGTGACTCGATTTGAAGCAAAGGATGGAAGATCTATTTCAGATTTTAAGAAAGAAATCGCATTCATCATGAATGACATTGCGAGCGATCTTTCTGAAGATGAGAAAGACTCTCTGATCTCGGAGAGCATCTTGGTATTTCAGCACAATAATGAAATCATTCGGAGTGTAGAAAACGTTGGGAAAATTGCTTTGCGCACGTTGCTCACTCATCCGTTCTTCATTTCAATCGTGGTCTTGACCATTTCTCTCCTGTGGCTATTTGTCTCCCGGGTTTTTCTCAGTGACGGCGATGAGGGGGAGGCGGACCAACTGGCTAATTTGGAATTTGGGACTGATTTAAATTCAGAAAATCAAGCTCAGCAGCCGCCAGATGATCCCAGCTTCGATTTTGACTAAAAAGATTCAGGGTCAAATTGAACGCAATTTTGCTGCAAGCAAAATTATAATGAAAGCTAATCAATCTTTAGCAAATTTCTGAAGTTCCCATGATGGCCAGGCCAAGCAATACAGCACTACTAGCAATCAACGACTTACCTGCTCAATCCAAGTAACCAAATTGAAGGTTTAGTCAGGCACCTGATTTATGTACGTAATCGTAAACGCTATTCGTAATTCGTAACCTTATTGTGAATGTGATATTAATCAAGTTTAGTATTTATATTTATGTTTGTAGTTTGCAAAAGATTTAGAGCCGCAATAAAAACAACAAAGTCAGTTGTCGAATGGAGTATTTTCTTGGCTATTTTGTTACTTCAACGAACCGTTAGGTTTTCTTTATTGTTGATGTTCTATGATGGAAATTCTGACTTTGGTTGTTTTAAAAACAAGAACAAAAATTCTTATCTTGTCTTAGTCTTAGGCACTAGCGCCCAACCTGGCCTAACATGATTAATTATGATGGGTCAAATACATGCGATTCCGACAATCACCAGACCAGGGTTAAAATTTAAATACAAATACATTTACACGATACAAATGGTAATTATTGAAATTGAAACCAAAGTCTCACGTCACTTTAAGCGTTTGCTGCTGCACGCAAGCATTCGAGGAATTTCCCCAAAAGCAAACTAAAATGCAATTCTCATGGATTGGATGATTTGGATCTTTGGATGTCGATTCCGATTCAGTCTTACTCTCTAAACAGCAAGACACGCTACCTCTACCTATTAATAATTAGTCCAACAATTTATTGATGACAATGACCCTTAATAATTAGGATCAAGCAATTAAGAAAAAACATGCTGAGTTTTCTATCCTACTTTTACAAATCTATGTACTAAATTCTGTTTGTGGAATTCACAGGTAAATGTAGTCATAATTGTAATTTGTAATACTTGTAAAAAAAAATGAAATGCTGAAGGTTTTCGTGAAGTATTTGAGTGAACGAATGGTGAGGCTTCCCAGTAACCGATTCTATTGTTGAAATTGAAATGCACCGGCACCAAAGCCAATATTTATTTTTGTATGTCATTTTCCTTAGTCTGGGATAACACTTTCACTTTTAGAATTATTGCTGTGCTTATACTTTCAGGTCTTGAGGATTTCGTTCAGGATTCTTCATCGAGATCGAACACTACTATTAACAAACAAATAATTAAACTTCAACAAAGTCCACCGAATTAGATTTTTCAGTAGTTAGAGTAGTTGTTGAAATAGGAGCAAAAAGTAGAATTCTTCGACAGTGCTTTGCTCTCCTCCTGTGCTACTTCCTTTGAGAATCCCGTGAAGCTAGAACCCCAGTTCCATTCCCCATCGCAAACATCTTCTCCATAAGGGATTGTGTAGAATTCGACAGTAGGGAATTTGAGCTCGACTCCCGTTTCCCCAACAAGGAATTAACATCATGTGGCGTCACTTTAATATTTTTGCCAGAGTTTGGAGGAGTCAAATTTTGCGTAGCATGTCTAGAACTGCCACTTCCACTAGTGCTCAAATTTAGACCTGGTGATGCCGTGATGGTAATTGCATTCGGCAATCTGGAAATACTCGCAGAGTTAACGGGACTATTCGTCCGACTTCTCCCATTTCCTGCATCCAATCTTTTGCTACTAAATGCTGGGGCTGCTGAGTTGTTTGCCGGAGACGAGGACTGATGACTTCTTTCCTTAACCTCCGTCACAGTAATGGCCGTTCCTAACTGATTCATGGTTGCCCCACTATTGTTGTAAGAAATGGCGTTGTTTGCTGAGAATTTTGCATTGCTTTTAGCCGGGCTTCGACTAGTTCTTTTTCTTTTCACTTCATTCGTAGGAGGGAATGGAGGTCGTAGTCCAGCCAAAACGGCCAATGTCGCTGATTGCTGCTGCTGAAGTTGATAATTCTGAAAGGCGGCGACCGCAGAGGAGGTTCCACCGTATTTGGCATTGTTCACGGTCGCGGCTAAGAGTTGTTGGTGTACCGATTGTAATTGTTGAGCAGCTGTCTGTGGTTTTGGTTTTCGGTGTTTTATAGTGGCAGACTTGGTGCTGGCAGTAATACTTGAGCCAGGACTGGTTAAATTCATGTTCATAAATGAATTCGAAAGCCTGGGCGGTTTGACCTTCTTAGGATTTGGCTTTGAATTTATTGGGTTGACCCTCACTCCGGATGAAGAGGCAGCCTTGAGATCTGCCCGGGCACCAATAATTGACCCAACCGATGGACTCAACTTAGGCGGCCCAACGTTGGCTGTGACCGTGAGACCGGCAGGTAAAGAATTCAACTTCACGGCAGAAGACGTTGAGGATGAACTAAAAATATCTCGATTGCTCAGTGCCGCAGAGACTGGAGCTGGGGTTAGGGTTGGAAGTGAAGTGGACACCAAAGGTGTCCCGAACGTGTTAATTCCATGCAGTTTGGGATTCAGAGGAACGTTCTTAACTTTTAATCGTCGCGCAGGATTTACCGCAAGTGGTTTATTGTTCAAGTTTGACGCTGACAAGGTGGTCGCACTCTTGCGAAATATTGTTGCCTTGATTAATTTTTTCTTCTTCGTCACCTCATCTTCCGAAGACTCACTTCCTGAGCCAGAGGAACTATTCGAGGAATCATCTTCCGATGAACTGCTTTCGGAGGTGGAGGATGAGGAGATGTTGACCACAGAAGTTTCTTTCTTGACAAGCTCAACACTTGCATTGTTTGGTTTTACGCCGTCCTTCTCTTTCACAGGTGCCGGCTTTTCTGTTGAAACCTTTCGTTTAGTCCTCTTGAGTTGGCTGGAGGTGGAGTCTCGACGCTTTTTCGCGGGTTCAGAACCGTCTAGAAGTTTCCTGGGATGCCCGGGTGCCTTTTTGTGGACATTTTGTGTCTTCGTGCTGCTTGTGCTTGCATTCAATGAAAGGTTTTCTGGTTTCAGTTGAGGGGGTTTGGACTTGGAGGACTTCTTGAGAATTTTCTTGTGTTTGACGGGATCTTGGGATTTGCTAGTATCCTCGACTTCTCCTTCCGAAACTTCCGCCTCTTTGTATTCGAGAGCGCCAGAATTGATGTAAAACCCACCGTGAACAGTTTGCAAATCCTCAGGCACAACTTCGTCGTAAACTTCCGTGTTGTCAATGAAAGAATCAGACTCGTCATAACCCGCTCCACGATCGATGTAATCTTCGGCTTGCCGTTTCCGTTTTCGAACTATATTTTGGCTAGGGCTTGGATTGCCTTTGCCATACTTATCTTCAAATCTAGCTGCCATTGCTTTGAGAGCATCATCGTCATCCGAAGCGTATGGATCAAGTCCGGGAGCACCTGGAAACGAGAAATTTAATATTGTTTAGCAACGAAGCACGATAACCCAAAATCTTCCAATCTTAGAAATCCGATTATGTAATAAAATCGACTCATCCTTTACCTGTGGCAGACTTCTTTTCAGCCACCGCGGCAGCTTTCTTCAAATTGGCATCACGAACCAAATCTTTCCATGAAAATTCTGGGTACGTTCGGTCATTCGACTCCCCCAACTTTAACCGAAAAACATAAGTTTTGGTTTCTTCTTTTGCCTTCGCGGTAGTCGGTAGCAAAGGAACTTCGGCGGTGACGGGAGCGGGCCGTAGAGGAGCTTTTTTCGGGGGGTCCATTTTCTCGGACTGAAATTTACCAATAAACAATACAGTCGTCGAGTCATCTCATCTTGAGATATCAATAAAGCTTAGAAGATATTAAACGGTGATACGATGTGTTCACTTTTTTACACAAATAAATGTCAAAAATTGACCACATGTTACGGATAGGTCTATTAAGAAGGTAAGCTTGTTCAAATGTGCATGCTTCACTAATGTTTTTTGAATCTTAACCAGTCAACACAACAGTCAAACGTTTATTACAAAAATTTCAACTTACCGTGAATGTCCAAGACCAGTCAGAAGAGTCAGTTACAGTTTCAATGCAATGGAAATGCAACTAAATGCGTTCAGCGTCCAGAACCACTTCAGCAGTGCCGTCCGTCACTTAAATTCTAAATTCGGGCATTTTCAGGACATTTCAGTCGACAGTGTCACCAGTTTTCGATGCTTGGTTGACAATACCTTCACTGGCTGGGCTGGTGGTCAACTTTTGGCCACAAAAATTCAACTCAATTCAGCAATGAACTCAGAATAACAATTACATTCTAATTTGTTTGATTTCCAATATTTCACTTCCAATATTGAAAATAAATTGATTCGTGCGTATCTCTGCTCTGTCTGTGTGTGAAATGAAATGAAATGAAAGGGAAGGTGGAAAAAGGTTTGGTTTGGTTTTGAAGTCAAATCAAGTCAAGTCAAGCAAGCCTGCCTTGTTCACTTCAAAGTTTGGCGGCCCGCTGCAAGCAGGCAGGGCCAAAGAAAGAGCAACAACAAGAATTTTTGGAGGTTTTGGATTTTAGGAGTGGACTGAGGAGAGTGAAAGTTGGACACTCGAGAGACTCGACTTTTTTTCTGGAGAAAGTCCAAAAACTTTCTCCATCTGCTGCTTATTCCACTTTCACTTTCTCCATCTTCAATCTTTTATCGTTGAAGAAATTGCTCTGGAAATGGAAATAATCAACGCCACTACTTAAAATGAACGACGTGCGTGAGGCCGCGGCGTACTCGTGCTTGTCCAGTCCTCCAGTCTTGGCAGAAATCACATTAATTACTAAATTTGGAATCTTCTAACAATGCGTAATGCGATTACTACGATTTGTCTAAAATCCCAGAGAATGCAATGCAAATTTTGGAAATGCAAAATCCAAATAAATGCTTTGCAAATGCAACAATTTTTTTGCTACAAATTTTTGTATTTTGCTCCATTAATGTAAAAAAAATAACGCTTGTACAAGTAGGGTTGCTTAATTAATATTCTCGTAAACTCATGTAGTAAACTCAAGCTATGAATATAAAATTGTTTTGCAAATAAATTCCAGCGGCTAGCGCAGTGCTTTGTGCATAGTAGTTATTGCAAAATATTAACAAACTCACATAATCGTGAATTTATATAGTACATATTTTGCTGTTTGCAAAGTTGACAGAGTCAGCTCGAGCCAGTCATTGTGTCCGCTTCGCCCAATGTCGTTCAATAAAAAAAATATTGTTAAAAAGAGTTGTTGCAATTTGTAAGGAATTTTGGTGTAATGAAAAAATGCATTATGAAAAACGAATAAAATCACCGGCTTAGGTCAAATTTTCAATATTTTTGTGTGATTGTTTCGAATAGGTGGAGGTCCGATTTGCAGAGTTGACCACAATGCTGCAAAACATGAAAGGAAGTTGGGTTCTTCATTGAGTGGACCTTCGTAGCAAATAATATGAAAATAATTTAACAATAATTTAAATTAATATTCAAGCAAATTAAGAACTGCCTGCAAATTTATAGTCTTTTTTCTATTTTTGTATGATTTTTTGTTCCTTTTGCATGTATACAATGCCAACTTTAACTACACAACACATCAATAAGTATTTATGCATGCATTTAAGTGTGTCTGGGAGAGATTCGATTTGAGTTGAACAAAAAGCAGAGATTATCTGTTTTTAAAGATTTGTTTGTGGCTGCATTTTCAGCATTCGCAAATCGCTAAACTTCGTGATCATTAAATAACCTAAGTCGAATAAATTATTTGAGTGTCTACTTGCCTTGCCTAGTTTTTTGCGCTCTAGGTTAGTTGTAGTGAAAAATATGTAGTGAAATTGGCTGAAGCCAATATTAGTGAAATTCCAAAACTTGAGATTATGTATAACATTTAGCTTATCCGTTTCAGTGCAACGTTGTACATACATAGTTAAAAAAATTAATGAATGGATTAGAGTCATAGGTTCCCAAGCGTAAGCGATAACCTACGAACTTGGCCTTTAATTTTTTGCTCTAGCAACTAACAAGTAGGTTTGCATTCATTTTGCCTGCAGCAGTTGCAGCTTGGAGTTTGGATTGAGTATTTACAATTTTAATTGTCGTTCTTGACTCTTGTTGTCTGAATTCTACCAAATACCAGCACAATATCAATATTTTTAACGTCGCAGCGAAGCTCCTTACTGAGAATTTAAATTTGAAAATGGAAGGCACAATTAAAAAAGAAGAAGTGGATCATTTTAATGGAATGGCAAAGGATTGGTGGGATAAGGACAACGGGGGTTCAAAGCTTCTTCATAAAATGAACAGAATTCGGTAGGCTTCTCTCTGGAATTTGAAAAAGTTAATTGATTAAAATTTGCAAAGCATTTCTGTGTACTATTTAGAGTTGACCATGTGGTTGACGGATTGTTCAAAACTGGTCAAATCACAGAAGCAGCAAAATCTTCAGCACAGCCACTGAAGGGAAAGAAAATTCTGGATGTTGGCTGCGGCGGAGGTATTCTTTCGGAAGTGAGCAATCTAGCAGTGTAGCGAACAAGCAAATTATCAAATTCTAAAAAACCGACAATTATCTAATTAAATTCCAATTAAAAAAGGCCTTTGCGGAAATGGGAGCGACGGTGGTTGCAGTGGATCCTGCGACTGAGCTGATTGCAATTGCTGAAGCCCATCGTGCCGATACAAATCCAGAGCTAACTATCCAATACATGAGTTGTACTGTTGAAGATCTGAAAGAAACTCATGTGGGGGCTTACGATGCAGTGGTTGCTTCAGAAGTGTTGGATCATGTTAAGAATTGGCAGACCCTTCTGAGGGATTGTACCAAATTAGTGAAGGTTAGACAGCTAAATTGTTGTGCCGGGCACCTTTTTACCCAAAAATAGGAATATTGATTAAAAACTGAATTCGGTCCTGTCCAGCCTCAAGGCTCAGTCTTTATATCAACAATCAATCGGACATACATCGCTTGGCTAACCACCATTATATTTGGAGAGTATGTCTTGGGACTTGTTCCAAAAGGAACTCATCACTACTCAAATTTTGTGACACCGGAAGAAGTTAATCAAGTTTTTCGGGAATGTACGTAAGCTGCTGCTGCTGATGCTCTTGCAACTTTGTGCAAAATATTACTGATTCCAATTCTGGAGCTAAAACTCATTGAATTCAATTCATTCACATTCAATCAAAATTTTGAAATTTGTTTTGTTCAGGTGACTTTAAGCCGACAAGAGTACGGGGTTCGATGTACAATCCTCTGACTGGACAGTGGAATTGGTCATATCTTACAGCAATTACCTACTCAATTCAAGCAGTAAGAAATTAATGAGAAAAATGTGTTCGACATTCCAATAAAATAGAATTAGCCGATTTTGAGATGATTTTTCGGATATTACAAACTCAACTCCGTAATAAAAGATTGGTTGGTTCGGTTTGAAGGCACCAAAATTATGCTATCATTTATTTTGTTGTCATTGTTGAATGAATAAGAGTTAATTAATCACTTCACTTAATTGATTTGACAAGCAGTTCATCAAATCAAGAATACGACTTAAATCCATACATGGCGAGCAGGCAAACGTACTCTACAGCTGTAGTGTCGCAAAATTGTTCCAATTTGCAAGCAAGCAATTTTGTATAATGGAAAATTGCATGAATTTGTAATGCAAACAAATTGAAGATAGATGAAAAGTTAATATAAAAAAGGCCTGCGCATGAAGAACTCTGGAGTTTGGCTTTTTAATAAAAAAATTTTTATTAAAAGAATTATTCAAGTTTTGTAACATGTCCAAGTTGCGGTTTCAATTCCACGCACTTGCCTATCACGAATCCAATATGAATTTACTGCAATTCTCTTTTCATTTTCATCGGCCAGATAAGCAAGCAGGACTCGAATAAAAATTTCGCGAATGAGTCTGCCACTCGCTTTGGAGTGCCCAGAACACTTAATCGATGCCTTACAATGTGAATTTATAATTGAAATTTTCTTTTGCAAATCGAAATACGAAAGTGTCGTCGGCTACTAATTCGTTTCATTCATTCAATGGATTCTCAAGCAAGAATATCTCTATGAAGACCTGATTTCGTATTGGTATGAAAATCGCTCTGCCCGCAGTGCAGTGCAGTGCAGAACAAAGTGATTTGCTGAATATGAAAATACGACAATGTCTTTCGTAATAATGGCTGGCTTTGACCTGCTTTTTTGTTATTGATCTTGTCTGGTGGTTTTGATAAATCAAAGTGGCAGGTAATTTTCATTCGGCTGTCAAATCGTTTCAATTCATATTGATATTATTGCATTCGTATTTAACACTTTTCTATTAAATCGCAAAAATCCTCATTCCTCTCACAACAGAGCACGACCTTGTTCAAATAAGGTCTCTAAGTCTCTTTGCGAAATACGTGAAATTTTGCCATGAACTTTGACAGGCAGCTCAATGCTAACACCGATTTTATTATTATGCGACATATAACTTGCAGTTTCTTCAAAATTTATGCTTAAGCACGTCTCTTCACTCTTCACCAATGCCATGCCATGCAGCACAATTCATTTCTTCAAGAACTTGAAGTTGCCAACATTAAGAATCAGTTTTAGTCAAGAAGTCTCTGAATCTATATATCATTTGTTTCGTTAAAGTGAGATTGTACAATTGTGTCGTGCAGCTGTTCAACTTGTGCTCCAAAGTGTCTCTTTGGAAGAATTGGTTTCGATATTTTTCCGTAGTTTAGCTTCGATAATTTAAGCACAATTCAATGAAATACTTAAGCTTAAATTCGAACTGGGAATTGCAATTCCTCTTCAAAGGTTTCTTCCTAGTCCTTCTAATTGGAGCGGTGGAATATATGACTATGAATCATTATCGGAAACATAACGCAAGGGAGCAAGAAATAATGGCTCTGGTTAGAGTTTCGAAAATTGTACACTAATACCATCCCTATTTTTGACTTTCTTATTGATGATTCATGTTTTTTTTCTGTTGATCATTGCTCTTTCTATAATGATAGAAGGAATCACTGTCACAGCAGCACAAATCTCACTGGCGGAGAAAATCATTGGACTTGGAGCACACGCCTATTCCTACATCTACATCTGAATTTTCTGGAGAATTAAAACCTAAAGATGTGAAACAAATTTTGTTTGGGACCGGATGGTACGAAGTACTTGGGTCAAAATTCCCCTATTTAGATTTAGCATCTAGCATTTGCCCTGAGTGCACGTTTACTCAAGACAAGAACTTGTTCAATTCAAGTGACGCAGTTGTCTTTCACGCATACACACTTCCGAAAGAGTAATAAACTTTAAATTATTCAATATATTTATTCCAAATTGCATGCCCTAATTGCCTGCCTCAACTTAGCCCAAGAGTTTTATCTCGTCGGTCTGGTCGGTCTCCTGATCAAATATGGGTTTGGATGTTTGAGGAAAGTGCTCAGAAAACTCATGGAAGACTAGACGTCCTTGGAAATTACACAAATCTGTTCAACTGGACAATGACATTTCGGAGAAACTCAGACGTCGTAACTCCTTACGGGCGTTTCGTGTCAATCAAAGAAACACCGCTACCCGCTTTTGATCAAACTTGGGCATTTTTACCAAGTGATGTCGATCACAAGAGTGATCTTTACAACACTGTCCCCTTCCTGGCTATTCCTTCCGAAGAAGACCTAAAGTCCTGAGCCTTTAATTTTTTAATTTTAATTGTTGCGAAGTTTGACAAATTAAAACCGGCTGTGTTTCTTTCCAGGGGTCGGAAATTAATTGCCTGGATTTCATCTCACTGCTCAACGGCTTCACGTCGTGAACTGGTGGCCAGTGAACTTGGAAAATATGTTCCAATTGATATTTACGGCAGATGCGGAAATCTTTCCTGTGGTTCAGAAGCTTCTTACAACGTTCGAATCGGACTAACTGGAAATGCTGGAATCGATTGTCGTATAAAAATTTCAACGAGCTACAAATTCTACTTGTCATTTGAGAATTCATTGTGTGAGGACTATGTGACGGAAAAATATTTTGATACCCTGCTCACTCAAATGGTCCCCATCGTTTATGGAGCCGCAAATTACTCTGACTTTGCTCCACCGAAATCTTTCATTAATGTAGCAGACTTTGCAACTATAAAAGAGTTGGCAGATCATCTCATCTATTTGGATAATAATCCAAAAGAATTTCTCAAATATTTTGAATGGAGGAAAGATTATTGGGTTCAAAACAATGGCTACATTATAACATATTGTTCACTTTGTAAAAAACTTTGGGACCCGACCAATGTGCCAAAATTCTATACAAGCATCAAAGATTGGTACTTAAGGAGGAGTGATTTTGCTAGTTCTGGAAATAATACCTGCATCGACCCACCACCGATTCGCGCATCTTAAATTATAAAATGAAGAAATATGAAATCAAGTTATACGTTAGCTTTTCATTCCATGATTAGTTCCTAGAAGTTGCAAATTGTGGTTTATTTTTAATCCTTTTTAAAAAATTATTTAATTATGTGAGCTTCCGCATCGGTTTGAATAAAACCCGGCGTAAGCTGTGGGGTCTTCGAATAAAATTAAAAATTTCGTGCGGACTCTAGTGCAAACAATTTAGGCGATTTTGTTCGAACAACTAGTACGGACCAGGAGGTTAGAGTCTTTGAGTTGTGCTCTCGTGCCAATCGATAAATGCTAGTGTGTTATGCCCTGAATAAACATTTTGTTTTATTTCCAATATGGATATTTTCCCCACGTAAACGCAAACCTGAACAAAGACTTCGCTCCAAATCAGTGTGTAATTAGAAAATGGGTTTATCGTTATCAAACCATTGTTTCCAACCGTTACAAATCTGTATGCTGCAATAATCTTGAGTAAAACAGTCAAATCCTGAGGTTGGCCCAGGCCCTGGAGTTGTAATGCCATTGAAATCCAATCCTCCACATTTATCGTGCTTGAGGGAGACTGTTTCCCATGCTCCATTCTTGCAGAAGTATACAAAAATCGATTCCACATCACTGCCAAAGATGTCTGGATGGAAGATTGGAAAATACATTCTTCCAAGTTGGCTTGGAACTGGCATAGGAATGGACCTGACCTGGCCGTCTGCTAAACCTTGAATGACCTCAAAAATTGGCCGACTCGGACCTAGCTCTGTACAAGAACTTTGCGTAGCAGGAATGCCGGGATTGAACCCCGCCAGCCTTGTTCGTAACGTTTCCAGAGTCGGTTCAATTTCACCAGCGTTAGGGCTGTGTATACCTTGAGCACAAACTGTCCCTGTGAACCATTTCGGCAAACTACAGAGAGTCCATTCAGGTCCAAGCAGGGCTGATTGGTTGTATAATACGGCATCCAGAATAAAACATGTCATTGCGGTAGTCGTATCGGGATGACTCACGTAAACGTTCGCAATGGATAATGCTGCTGGGGTACCCACTGCATTCCCGAACCCCAACATCCCACAAGAATCCGGATTGCGTAACAAATTCCCGAAACAATCGAAGTAAGGAGCTTGGTCCCGAGGATACGGATTATAAATGCAGTCCCATGTAGTCTTCGCAGGTATTGGCTTTTGATTACCATCGACGTCGTAGACATGATAGCGCTGGACTTCTGCACCAGCGCATTTGTAGCGCTGAGCTGCAGGATTGTGCCCAGGATTATTGGCGCAAGGGAATGGGATTGGCGGAATCGTTGTAGTTGGTGTTGTCGTAGTTGGGCTTGTAGTTGTTGTAGAGGCGGACGTTGTCGATGTTGTCATTGCCGTCGTGGTTGTAGCTGTCGTTGGCATTGTCGTTGGCGTAGTTGTGGCTGCCGTTGACATTGTAATTAGCGTAGTTGTAGCAGCCGTCGTTGACGTATTGGTAGCACTCGTCGGGGCGGTTAGTGTTATGGTAGGCATTGTTGCAATACTGGAAGCACTAGTAACTCGTAATTTTTCGATATTGGCAAAACTTTCCTCCAGCACTTGTGCAACATTTTCAACTCTGAAAATTTTAAAAGTACAAGTTTATTCAGTTTCGTTCCAGAGGAACAATTTGTCAGTGTACCTGCTCGACACCGCTCCAATGCAGACTTGCCCATGTTGATTTTGACACTCAAATAGTATAGGAACGTTCAAGAGTCTCGGGAAATTTGTTTGGAGCATCACGGAGAAAAAGTATAGAACGCCTGCAAAAAACTAGAACAAAACGTTGTAGGTTAGTTCAAAACACGGCCTAAAGGTTATGTTCAAAATTTTAAAAAGAGTAGTTCAAAGGTGAAGCAAGGAAGTCCTTAAATATGTGAACGCTGAAAATAAATTTTAGAACGTACGGCCAGTATAAACGATCGATCCACATTGAAAAGTCCTTTGACGTTTACCACGCAAGGCTGCTTCGCAGAAAAACTCATTTGTAAACTTAAGATCTGAAAAATTATCATTTAGAAATTAAGTCCGACAATTTATATCTTTGTTTCGGCCCCTATTGTTAGATATTATCTTTTTTTCAAATAACTCACAAACTTGCGTTGATTTGTTGAAACAGTATTCAAAAGTCCATGTTGTATTACAGGGGTTAGCCCGTTCATCAACTGAAAAATATGTATGGATCTATTGAACTGGTAAACTGGAATTTGTCAAGAAATAAGTAGGTCAATTTTTACCAACGCTCCAGCTGAAGACAAATACAAGGAAACGACTAAGAAGATCGCGATTGTTTGAGAAAGGTGAAAGAAATTGTGCAGTTCGTCGTACCAATCCCCTTCGAACTAAAATGATTATTTTATATCGAGTTTCCAATTATTGTTTCAAAGTCAATCAATGTTCTAGAAATTCCAAATCTTTTAGTTCAATTTAGTACATGATAATTCTCGAACCTTGTAAATAACATCGTCCGATATGTCATCTAAAAATGGATTGGTTTTATTGCCAACCAAGTACACCGCCACTTCTATCAGTTCACTCGCGAACATGATTCCCTGCAAAAATCCAATGAAAAGGGATCCAAAATCAAACAATAAATTCATCAGTCGTATTTTTCATCAGATCTCAACCTGAGTCATGTAGAAAGAAATCAAAATTGCACCGAAAGCAGTGCACATATCTTTCAAGAGCTTGACAATTGTATGATGTTGCTCAAACATCTCCTCGTAGTTAAGAGTTTGGAAAACAGCTCGCAGTTTAGGCTCACTGTCTTTCATGGTCACTTCAAAATATGAAAATTATAATTTTATTATTTATTGAAAATAAATACCTCTGTCACAGGAAATTGCATGAAATTCTCATGAACTCTGCTCTTACCCTGCCGTAGAACCATTCGAAGTCGAAAGTTCCACTCACGAGCCAAATTTGCTATTCCAACTGAATACACCATAACCAATAGAATAATACTTTTTGAGCAGTATATGGCGTAGATATTCAGGAACATCCCAATTACTGCCAAATCATTGATGTACGCCGAGGTCACAATTTCTGGATCAAAATGCCGAAAGACAAGAATCGTAATGAAATGTGTTCCGGCGATGAAAGAGTTCAGTTGTTTGGAAGCAAAAAATATCAAGATTTCCAAGAAGGCCTGTACGCTCGACCATACAATGAAGATGGTGACCAGGAGTCCAATTCCAGGGGTTGCGTCGAAATTCAACTCTGTCAGAACTTGTCCCCATTCCGTGATAAAATTTGCCATTTCTTGTCCACTGACCAAAACACTGATGCTTGAAATCGATGCCATTACAAGCGATCCTAGGAAAACTGCTCCCGTCACCCATTGCTGGTCAAACAGCAATTTTTCAGTTTGCCTTCACATTAAAAAGAAACAATTTAGCTCGATATTCTTCGTAGAATTTTGTATTGGGGGCGGACTTACAAGAACGGATTCAGAATATCTTCATCTTCAAAAAATATCGCAATAAATGACATGAAGGAGAGTGTGGTGACTAGCAATAAGAAACTTGTAGATCCAACAAAGGCGTAGAAAGAATACCGTTTTGTATCAAATTTGCATTCTGAAGCTATTCGCCGATTCGGGTTCCCTACAAAGGCAAACGGCATTCTGGCTCCGATCACGAGAAATATCCAGAATATGTTAAAGGCATTCTTTATATTCAATCTCTCATCACTGGAATTATAAAAGTTTTAACATTTTAAAGATTGATTTTTGCAAACTTTGACATAAAACTTTGACAACCTGTACTCCAACATTGTCGACCGCCTACTCCGTTCACTTTGCGATAAATCCCTCAACCAACTCATGTCTCGTTCGCTGCTCGATTCTTTCAGCTCGATTTGGGATTCTTCTGCAACATTTGAAATAGTGTCGATCGGTTCTTCACTGCTATTTTCATCAAAAAGTGTTTTTAGGCTCTCATTTAGCTCAGATCTGTACCCAAAAAGGTCGTCAATTTCGTGAACTTCCTTTCGTCTGTACTCTGGAATCACAAAATCTGGTGGAATATATCTGTGAGACTTTCGAATATACTTTTTCCAGTCTTTCTTCCATCCGATTTTTCTTCTCTCAAGTTTCTTGAGAGTCTGCTTGATTGTCTCTTGTTTTCGACGGTATGCTTGGATCTTTGGCGTCATTTTGTTTGATTTGGCCGGCTTAGGTTCTTGTTTCCAACCCTTGAAAATGTTCAATTTCGGGTTAAGCGTGGTTTCCTTGACGGACGTCTGTTCTTCCTCGCGGGAGACATTTTCTGCCTTCTTCCCAGTAAGTTTTCCTTTGCTAGTAGTATTCTGTTTTCCGGTACTTTTTTCTTTTCCAAAATTTCGTTCAAAAAAGTTGGCCTTTCTTTTGACTGGTACTGCGGGTGTGACGACGCCGGTCGGCCCGGACGCCGCCATTTCTGGAACTTGGACCACAAATGCCGGTGGCTCTTCCATTTGTCCGGCGACCGAGCTGTCCTCCTCTGCCATTGTTCCAGACTTGGAATTTGACAATGCTTTGGGATAGAGACTCGCTGTATACAGTTATCGGTGACAGTGACACTGTCAAAAATGGGTGGGTGTCCTTGAAGAAACTTGGAAATTTTTCAGCCTAGCTATAGAAAAGAGCAACTAACAAAGAAAGCAATACAGGTTGGTTGCTATGACAATATAAGACAAATGAACGACTCTCAAAATTAACCATCAATGTTTCCGAGATTGCCTTCATTCGTTCTGCCTAGCCCACTAGATTTGGAAAATGATGGTGAGAAGTGAATGTGAAGAGATTGGAGAGAAAATCGATCGCAAATCGTAGCCAGATCAGAAATAACTACAGCAGAGTCAGTTTGAATTTTTTTATTATATTTTCGTTGCAAAATTAATCACAAATTCTCATCGATAAACTGAACGAAAAAAATCAGACTTTCCCGAACAATATCGCATGGCACGTCTGTATTTTAGAATATCGGTTGATTTTCTTGGAACCAAGCCTTCCAGCCTTCACAAATCGTGATGTTGCAAAAATTCCTACTGAAACACAAAAATTCAGATCCTGGAGCCAACTCTTCCATCGTCCCATTGCTAGAGAAATCCAATCCCCCGCAAGAATCATGGCGTAATGGAACTTGGATTGATTGCCGGCCGGCACATGCGAATGCGAAAGTATTGTTCAGTTGCGATCCTTGGAGTCGCGGATGAAACAGTGGGAAATACCTTCGCCATAATTCGGATGGAATTGGGAAAAGTGTGAATGAGAGTTGGAAATTATCACGGCGATAAAGTTCGAAAATGGTTTCAAAAGTTGAGTTCATTGTAGTCGGAGTCGGACACGACAGCGCGGTGCCTGATGGAAAGTTGTTAAAGTTTGTGACATGTCTTTGAAATGATTCCAAAGTCGGCTCAACGGGTTCCGGTGGCTGGGCATTTTTTCCTCTCTTGCAAACGCCGCCGACAAACCATTTCGGAAGACCACACGTCGACCAAAGCTCTCCTAGCGACGCTTCTGGAGCATAAATTGTTGCGTTTAAATTAAAGCAACCGACACTGTATCTGAACACTGCAGCGTCCGCATAAATTGTTCGAACGGCAATTGGAGGCTGGAGTCCGAACGAGCTTCCAAAACCCAACATTCCGCAGTCATCATAAACGTTCAATAAATTTCCAAAGCAATCAAAGTAGGGTCCTTTTTCCCGAGGATACGGATGGTAAATACAATCAAACGTTTTGTTCGTCTGCGATTGCATTCGACGACCCAAATCGTTGTAAACGTGATAGCGCAAGACTTCAGCTCCGGCACATTTGTATCTCTCTGATGTCAAATTGTGTCCAGGAATGGTACATGGGTACTGGGCAGGGTTTTCCGCGTTAAAATTTATAATGTTGGCGAAACTTAATTCCAACAATTGGACGACATTGTCACTCCTGAAATTTTAATAGTTTTTAAAATTTATTCAGGATAAAACAGATTTCAGTTTGGAAGCTTACGTTGTTGGAACAGTTTCTATACAAAGTCGGCCAGGTCGTACGACGGAACAGTCAAAAAGTATTGGAATGTTCAAGAGTCTGGGAAAATTTGTTTGGATCATGACCGAGAAAAAGTATAAAGTGCCAGCAAAAAACTGGAAGAAAATATTGAACAAATTGCAATAAGTTTAACCCAGCGTAGCACCATCAATTCACCGATTCACAATGTAAAAAGAAATACTTACGGCCAGCATGAATGATCGATCAACATTAAAGAGTCCCTTGACATTCACGAAATGAGGTTGCTTTTCTGAAAAACTCATCTGTAAACTTAAAATCTGCAACGAAACAAAATTTACCGTTCACATGCGTATTCAACAAAAGTTTGCAAAATTCAATATTTTATGTACTCACAAAATTTCTGTGATGTGTTGAGGCAATGCTCAAGAGTCCGTGTCGTCTGATTGTTGTCAAACCTTCCATTATCTGAAAATAAATATATAAAGTCTGCCTGCCAATTTATTCAGCCCTCGTAGTTCTAGTAGTTCAATTCTTACCACGTATCCAGCTGATGAAAGATAAAATGAAACAATGCAGAAAATTAAGATTGTTTGAGTTATGTGAACAAAATTGTACCATCGATCGTGTGAGTCTTTGTCATACTGAGGTAATAAAAAATAATAATTAGGTTGATTTTTTTGTAGGGTTACTTTCAAAATCTGCGGCCATTTTTGTGACAGAAAATATTCCGTTTAGATTGTAAAATTTGTGCCAACCTGGTATATAACTGTGTCCGGAGTGTCGCTTACAAATGGATTGGTTTCATTGCCCACCAGATGCACGGCAACTTCTAACAATTCGCTCGCGATAACAATTCCCTGAGGAAAAAAATCAATCACAAAATTTGCACAATTTCGCTCGTAATAATCTCTCTACAGATATTTAAGTCTGTCGGAACCTGAGTGATATAAAATGATATCAAAATCACACCGAAAGCCTCTGAAATCTGTTTCACCAGTTTGACAATTTTCTGGTGCTGATCAAACATTTTCTGATAAGTGCAAGATTGAAAAACCGTCAGCAATTTGGACTCGTTCTCTCTGCCACTAACTGCAAAAAAAATCCAAGGCAGTTAATTTAGTTTGCGTTCATACCGATAACCTGCAATAAGCTCTTATATTTAAAAAATATAAATCGCTTACTTTGCCGAAGAAGTAGTCGAAGTCGCAAATTCCATTCGCTGGCCAAATTTTCAATTCCAACTGAATAAACGATAACCAACAGAATAAAATTCCTCGAGCAATACACGGCATAGATATTCAAGAACATTGCAAATATCGCGAATTCCTTGATATGTGGCGAAAATACAACTTCCGGGTCGTAGTGCCTGAAGATGAGTATAGCTATGAAGTGAGTTCCTTCAATGAAAGAGTTGAGATTCTCGGACGTAAAAAATATGATGAGCTCTAGTACACCCTGAAGGCACGACCAGAGAATAAAGATTGTTGTGATGAACCATATCCCAGTCGTAGAATCGAAATTCAACTCTGTCAGAACTTGACCCCATTCTGTGATGAAATTTGCCATTTCATGACCGCTGACCAAAACACTAAAGCTTGAAATTGAAGCCATGAATAGTGTGCCCAAGAAAACTGCTCCAGTCACCCATTGTTGGTAAAATAGTAGCTTCTCGGTTTGTCTGATTAGAGATTAGAGATTTTGTTTAGAGATTAGAAGATTAGATCTTACCCCTGAGCTGACATATTTTCATTCTAAATTCTAAAAAATTTGAAGATTTGAGCAAACGGATCGGACCAAAACACTTACATGAATGGTTTTTGGATGTCCTCATCTCCAAAAAAGATTGCAATGAATGAGACCAGTGCAAGGGTTGCCACAATTAATAAGAAAATTGAGGAGATTAAGAATGCGCTAAAAGTAAGGCGTTTCTTGTCAAATTTACACTCGGAAGCTATTCGTGGATTATTGTTCTTCACAAAGACGAAAGGCATTCTAGCTCCAATTCTCAAGAATGTCCAAAATATAGCAAACGAATTCTTTATATTTCCACGTTCATCCGAATCACGATTTCGCGAATCCATATTTTCTTCACTTGGGGATAAATTTCTCAACCAACTCATGTCTCGTTCGCTGCTCGATTCTTTCAGCTCGATTTGAGATTCTTCTGCAACGTTTGAAATAGTGTCGATCGGTTCTTCACTACTATTTTCACCGAAAAGTGTTTTTAGACTCTCATTTAGCTCTGATCTGTATCCAAAAAGGTCGTCAATTTCGTGAACTTCCTTTCGTCTGTACTCCGGAATCACAAAATTCGGTGGAATATATCTGAACGATTTTTTCAAATATTTGTCCCAGTCTTTTGCCAAACTTCTTTTTGTCTTTTCGAGTTTCTTTAGTTGTTTAGTCTCATGATCTCTCATATACTTTTGGAGTTTCGACGTCATTATGACATGCCCTGAACTGTCCGTTTTGGGGTTTTGTTTCCAACTTCGGAAGATTTTTAGTTTAGAAAAAAGTGTAGTTCGGTGAACGATTTGCGGCTCGTCCTCTGGTCGGTGAGACTGAATACTGCCTTCTTCATCATCATATTCCTCAGTGTCGAAAATCCGGGTCTCCGTAACTTCTTCAGGAAATCTGACCTTTCGCTTGGACGGTATCACCACTGTCAAGTCTTCCACCGAACCATTTGTTTCAGGAGCATGACTGACATTACTAACATAAGTTGGAAGATCGGTTAGCTCTACAGGGGTCTCCGCCATTTTCGCAGGCAGGCAGCCTATTTCAAAAGAACTGTTTCAGAAAATTGGCCAGTCGGAAGATCGAAAATCTATTGATCTATGAATGAGCCCAAAGTCTTCAAAATTAGCAAGGGTGTTCTTAGAAAACTTTCAAAATAATTTCGCAGGATTAACAGAAAAGTCAGAAAATAACAAATACGACGTATTCGCCATTTGTCACTATGGAAACTTAAATCAAAAATGCTTATTGCATCAGATCAGAATATCGAATGGGAAGAATCGGAAGCGAAATTTTAATTGGAATCTGAAATTGAAGGTATCCAAATCGAAAAATTGGAATTCGAGTTATAATCGGAATTCGAATTTAAAAATAATCGGATTCGGAACTAAATTTTTAGAATTCCAATTTTTTTAATCTTGGGACGTAAGAACGGGACAAATTTCTTCCCGAATACGGGAAAAATTACGAGAAAAACGCAGGTTGTATGAGATTCGACAAATTTTGATTAAATCAAACAAAAGCAAAGAAATCTTGCGGAGTTTTTAGAGAGTTAGTGCATTTAAAAAAAGTTAGTAATTTTCTGTTAAAAATTAATCAAATCGGAATCGGTATCGGTATTCGTAATGATCGGAATTTGAAAATAATCGTAATTGCAACTCGAATTTGGAATCGGAATCCGTGAATAAAAGAATTCGGGTAGGAAGAGGTAAAAAATCCAATTCGACACGCTGCAACAGACGCCGAATTAATAGTAAGTCGTTGGTCCTTCCTTAGTCATATTTGCATAGCACCACTATTCTTGTGAATTCGACGATTTTTCTAACAACGTATTCAATTCTTCGATTTTACTACGTTTATTGCATGCACTAAGAGTGCAAGCTATACAGTCGTTCTGTCTGTCTGTGACCACTCTAGCGGTCGCAATGTTTGATCAATTCACTTGGCAATTTGCATGGATGTTCGTTTCACACCAGTTCTTCATGGGACTCAGGGTCATCAATTTCTACCCCCCAGAAGGGGTACATGTCTATTTAAATCAACACCATCAGTCGACACACTCCATAATCGTTATGTAGAATCGATCTTGAATTGGAAATCAAATATAAACCAGTTCAACCATATTCTCTAGAACTTTGTAGACAAGTGGAGTTGTGCAGACAAAATTTGATCTCTGAGGCAGTTGGTTTACCATTTCGTTTTTTTTTTGGCTATTCGAAATTCAAACAGAATAAAAGAAATTCGGTGCTCGAATCGGTAAAGTGTCCAACCAAGTAGGCATAAGGTTATTACAGTTTTCAAAGTAAGTTATAAAATTTGGAAAGCATTCGGTACAAGTATTACGTACGACAAAATCCCGTATGCACTTCGTTGACTTTTTACTAAAGCGATCTTATACAACATGTAGAATTTCCCCACACGTACCCTAAAATTTTTAACTCGAAATGACTACTTGCTACTGCTACGCAGTAAACACAGAATATCTCGAATTCCAAATTTTTTAGCATACGAATTACGACTACGTAAGTAAGGTCCGGAGAATTTGTTTACAAACTTGATGTATCCTCAGGACTGTCGTACATATCGTGTACTGGTATTTGGTTTTGAATTATTGATTTCCCCAGCCCGGACTTCCACTATGAAAAAATTATTATAATTTCATCGCATTTTGCTCTTCCAGAAGTAACAAGAGAAATATTAGAAAAT
>JAQGCM010000059.1:0-44842 GCA_034699705.1 Hymenaphorura dentifera
CTCCAGTCTTCTTGTCTTGTATACTAACCTCCTCTGTCTGTATTGTATAAATTGTGCTTAATAAATATTTCACAGTCATATTCCTTACAAGTTTGAATTGTGAGTTTATTTTACAAGCATAAACAGAGTTCACAGTCACACAACGAAGCGACCCGACGCCACTTACTCAACATGTTAATCTTCATGTTTTTGTTTATGTAGTTTATAAAGGAATTTGTAATTTACTCATGCTGTGAGTTGAAAACTTCCATCGAATTACATTACTACATTTTCGGGAAAATGTAGGGCGCCAGACCTTGTTCTAGCCTCAACTTATGAAAACGCTTGTCTACTGTCGTATAGCTTAACTCAAGTCAGCAAAAGCCAAGCTATTGACCGGTTTAGCAAAATTTTTTGAACCTGGTTTTGGTTTAACGGTTAGCACCGTGCTACGGTCGTTTCTAAAATGTAAGTTTTGGAACTGAAACCGAAGGATTGTGTGAGTTTATGGAGAGAGAAAGAACTCACCACAATAATATTTCTCTTCCCAGAGTTTCTGCCTTGAAATGATAAGAGCTGTTGTAAAATTTTATTGAGATGAATATGTAGTATCTTGTAAAATGGGAAAAGACTGGCTCCTCTGTTCTGCTGCAAATGAAATGAACTCGCAAAATATGAAGAGGTCAGCACTACGAGTCGTAAATCGGGGCTCTCTCTGTCTTTCGCTTCAAATGGAGAAAGTTGCAAGAATATTCCAAGCTCATGCATTGGAATTGGAGACTAGAGCAGTACTCACTCCTCTTGCTTTAGCGTACATAATTTCCGTCGTATCCATTTAAAATTTTCTTGTTTCTTTTCCCTTGTTGCAAGTAATGTGTAAAATACCATGAAATCAACTTTGAACAAAGCTGTGCAAGCGCTCGATTTTATTATTTGTGCTTTGCTGATTCAGCTCCAAACTTTGGACAACTGGATTTATGTCATTCAAAATAAAAATAGACGCACTAAAATCCCTAATTTACTTGATGAGATTGAATGAGATAGTAAATTCGATTTTGCTTTACAAAATAAGTCCTACAAACAATATTTAAGCTAAAAATGAAAACTACACAACTCGTCTCGTCGTATCGATTCGAACCATAGGACAAAATAATGCAGCTTGGAAATTGTACGTCAACCTTATTCTCGAACTGTGAAAATGAACTTAATTCTTATCCTATTTTCCGTTTTGCTGGAAACAGTTTCTTGTTTGGCTTGGTCGACTTAATGGTAGGTTTACCTACTTGTTTGCTGAATCCTGCCATTTCACTTATCTCAACGAGGAACGAATAATCGTGTGTACCACACCATTAAGAGCTCAGCGTGAGGATTAATCTGTACTCTCGACTTTTTCATTTTAGGTTTGTTCGCAATAATAATCGAGAACTCGAAACTGAGGTGGAAATTTGATAAACTTTTTGATGAGACGTTTGCCAAATTCTGATGAAGGTTTTGCATGCGCATTGCGCAACGACTACAAACACTGCACAATTTCAGTCATTAGGAAATGTTGAACCTTGGATAGCACACTTGAGTAATATCAGTGTAGCACATTCCTGAGAATTTCTTTGATTTTTGGCAATACTAAGTCGATGAATTGTTTTCCGGCGGAGATTAATAATCAACCCGGATAAAATTGTGATGAAGTCTGCTTAATTTTTCCCAACTTTGTAACGGAGTTAGTGTGATTGAGCCTGTAAAACGATACAAATTATTTTATTTTTTGGTTGACTAATTTAACTACTGAACTCGAAGCCCTTCAATATTCAATCCGTATGTACGACTGCTGTGGAATAGCACTCTAATAAGAAACAAACAAACAAACAAACAAACAAACAATCTTCAACCAACTATGCGTCTAAGTGACGTCAGTATTGGTTTTTGAACTCATTTTGTATTCTGCTACTCAATATGGGACACCTTTGAAGATTGGATGTCGGATTTAGTCCAAAATCCTTTATTCAAATCCAGGGGCATCTTCATGATGTCATTGCAATGAAGATGGGCCTGAAGTGGAATGCGTGCAAGGATTTGGTCAGATCTCAATAGTTCATCCTTTGTGAGTTTTCCTTTCGAATGGAGAAGCTCTTCATATGAAAAATCACGCGAGGAGACAAGTAAAATAGGGTTAGGCGGAAAAAATCGAAAGGAGTAAATCAGGTCTCATCTATTTCATCTATCGCATTGAATCTCATCACAACCAACAATCATTTCTGGATTCTCCGAAATGTCGTTGAAAAATGAAAAGGATTTGAGAGGGGAGACAGGAAAATATGACTCTTCTTCGAATTACTTTCTTTTGCCTCATGCATGCATTGCACTCTAGCCCAGAATTCATTCAGAAAACTCTAATTCAAAATCAGTTTGTACTCATTAAAGTGTTTCAAACAGTAAACAATCAAATTTTTGAATCAGTCTTTCACAAACGTACAATTTCACGGTAAACTTTCGGTTCATCCAGCACATGGTTTTGGAACATTTCGCCAATTTTTACAATGCCACTTTTTGTGCGTACGATCATCCGTGCGTGAACCCTCTGTAAAAACTTTGGGATCGTGGAGTAGTAGTAAAGTAGTATAATTTTAGAACACGCGACTAAAGACAAAACTATTTTGCTCTCTCATATTCTATTGTTGACTTATTGTTCATTCAGGTGTTTCCAAAAGTTGAGTGGAAAGGACCAGAAATTGTGTGCTTGAATGAATCTCATGTTTGATTCGAAAAGCCGAATAACTTTCACTAAAACACGAGGCAGTCTAATTTGAGTTTGGTGAGATAGACTAGGAACAAAACCGCGACAAGAACTTTCTCTACCTCAAAACCAAAATTCGAGACTTGATAAAGCTCAACGCGAAAGGGCGGCTGTAAAGTTTAAAGTTGACTTTTACAATTGAGTGCAAATTGAAATTGCACTCACAATGTATCCCACTTACTTCCGACCTGATTGTCATATCCTAAACTACCAGCTATCTGTGACTTTGGATTCAATCGAGCCTCTTTGTAGATTTATCATTGCTCGCAAGCAGGTCTCGCGATTAAATATGATTGGTTACGGTGATTATTTTTTTTAGTTCTACCTCTACTAGTGGTACTTCAAGCTGAGCATTTCAGTAAAGATTCTTCACTATTCTATTCTATTTGTGGTATTGTAGTCGTGTGAACTGTGAAAACGAGTCAATTCAAGTGAATGCGAGAAAATAGAACTTGAATTTCTCCATAAGTGCATTTGATTGTGGAGGAGTGAAAGAGGAAGAACCCCTCAGACTTTCTGGACTGTCGGAAGTTGAAATGGTCGTTCTTTCACTTTTATTCTTTTTTTCTTCTTCTTTTTGCAGCTTTCATTGCTCAGCCAACAGCCAGCCAGCCTCTTCTTTCCAGTTCCACTGAACTGAACTGAACTTTTCTTCTTTTTCTCGTCTTCTTCTTTCTTCTTCCGCTCGCCTTGGAAGTGAAAGTATTTTACTCCAATCTCGTTCTTCTGAGTTCTACATCTTTCCTCCTGTCCATGTTCGTAAGTATGCGTAGCGCCAATGCATAGGAGAACAGAACGAAGATTCCGTGTCTAGGTCGAATCCGTTGCCAGCATTGAAATAAAGTACTTTTATAGTGGACAAATCGGACATGTCCCCCTTCAATGGGAAACACTATATCACAGACAATTTTTGATTTATCATCCTTTTTGCAATGAAATCTAAAAATGCTCTTCTGTTCCAATTCTATTTCCAACGGCCCCACTTTAGAACCGGAGGATGACGATTATTTCGAGTTCTATTCCTAAATGCACCCAAATCCATGCATTGGGCCAGCCTTTTGTGATTCAGTCTATTTCAGACACCTGGAGCCTGGTCTAATTCCTTGGCTAGCCAATTTCCTGTTGTTGCACTGAAAAAGTCTGGCAAATACGAAGGAAAACAAATTCTCTGCATAACCATAAAGTGTCCCAATGTAGCAGGCATAAGCCCCAGACGACGCCACGTTTGCCAAAATCGTAACTAAGTTGGCATCACAGGGTTAAGGCACATCAATGTTTCCAGCCTTATCTTAATTTTAGAAGTTGTGGAATAGGTTGAACATAAATTTTAATTGAAGCCACAAGTATGTAGACAACATCAACTGCTTCCAAGCAATAAAAATGTTGTTAAAATTAAAGGAAGTTTTGCAGTTCGGTGTGAAAGTCCTTGCCCTCAACGAGGCTGTGTTTCGGTTTTATTGAATATAAATTTTGGTTTTAGCCAAACCAAACTTAATTTTTGTTAATGTAATCGCTTCTTTGGCTGCCTAAGTTCTAAAAAATATCACAGAAACGATGCTTGTCTACGGTTGAGCTATTTCTTTCATTGATTCAGCTTAAATCTATAATACAAAATGGATTTCTGCAAAATTCTCAAATCACTAACATTTTTGACTATTTCGAAATTGAGATTGTGATTTAAGCATTCAGTCAACTGCAGCGCTTGGACAAAAGCAAGGATGAATATTAATCCCAAATTTCTGCCGCCGCCGGGTGGACTCTGTTAGCCAAACAAATATTTGTCTTCCATTGTTGCTTTGTTCGTCATGAGAAAGAACGTGCTGGAATATATAGGTGGGCAAGGATTTATTAAAAATTTATCAAAACATTCGGTTTCAGTAGATTTTTTTAATATACTCAATTATCCCACTCAACCGACAGGAGCAAACGGAGCCTAAAAGAAATTTTATTTTAATTTCTGCAAACTCACTGCAATCATTATTATCCCGCCCATCAAAAAACATCACGAGGACAAAAGAAAAATGCCTGGATCATGCCAACCCTTAGAAATGTAATGGTGACTTTAATAACTTCATGTGCGAGTCAGTTCTTTCTTAATTATCTTGAACCAATGCTATTCTTTCCTTCTATTGTTCCCTGGCCGTGTGCAACCAGACAACGCACCTTTTCATTTTTATTCTGAATAGAACTTATTCTATGCCCTCAGTATATAAATTCACCCACAATTTCAAAAGAAACGAAACGGGCATCAGACTTGGTCACATTTTTTTCCCAATCCCGTTCTGCAATTTGTATGGGAAGGAAGTTCTTTTAGCCGGCCGGCCTGATTCATACTTCGATGGTCATAATTCCCCGTAGGTGTCTATTAGTCTTATTTCTCCAGGGCAAAGGCTTATTATTAGCACCAAGAGCAGTTTGTAGAATGGCTGAACGGGTCGTTTGAGGAAGAAAGATGACATTTGCAAGAAGAAGAAAAATACGAAAAGTAATTGAAGAGGAAGTTGTACAGAGGGCTTGGATAATAAGTCTGTTTGTATCTCACACAAATAATCCGAGCTTAGAAAAGGGTTGGAGTCAAGCAGAGTTTGCTGGGCAAGACGTTACAAACAAACATGCCTCAGCGCCTTATTTGATGAAATTCTTAGAGCGATTAAGCTTATTTCTTCAGGCACTTTCATTTTCATCTCTTGTACTTCACAGAAGCCATTTCCGACCAGAAGACCGTAAGAGATATACTGTAAAACAATGCTCACGCTACGACGCCCAAACCATCTTCAAAGAATATGAGCGTTCTGTCGTTCTGGGTAGCCATTTGCGGTGGTGAAGCTTACGATTGTCATTGTCGGTCAGAATTTGTGGAGTTCATGTTAGAAAATACATAACACTTTTGAAGCGTGCTTTCTCCGCAAATCTATCCGTTTAGAGTGCAGAGACAAACTGTACTGCATTGTCCAAATACAAGAAGTTTTTTTTCTTTTTACCAAACTTGTGTGCAATTTTTTTAATTTCGTCAACCAAGAGCCAACTTGGTCTCACTCCGCATCAACCGCCACTACATTGCAATGATGCTTTCGAAATTCGGATGGATATGAAAGCTTTGGACCAAACTAACGTATTGTTCCATGATGGTGCATAACATTAAATTTTGAGTTTAGATGATCGACTCTTCTATCAATAATAGGGTGGAAGGATATGTGAGCGCATCAAGGCCTGAAATTCGATGCGACTGAAGCCTCTCTTATACAATGGAAGAGAAGAATGACGATGATGGAACCAAGAAAGAAAAGTCGGCGGAATGAGTTTCTTTTGCCAAAGACTGTAATGCAATGAAATGCTTATGAAAATTGAAGGGTTTGGTCGGTTTTCTTTCAGTTCTCCTCTGTGGGTATCTTTGGTTGGAAATATGCAATGGAGGAGGACAGAAGACAGGTAGATAAAATTATTGGATAATAACGCTGATAGCGCCTTGTCATACCGATCCATCTCAACCGTCAGTCTTCCTCTCTACTCTTAGACAAGAGTCACCTTCACAAAATCATTTTATCCTGAAGAGTAAGATGGGACTCTCTCTGTACTTTTATTGAAGGTAAAAATATGCATTTCAAATTTTCAGAGAGCACTGCATCGTCAACGCAAGTCGTTCATCATCATCAGTTCCTCCGAACGTAGCCAAGGCATCTTTCTATTGTACTTTTTATCATTCTCGAAGCATTTTCTTAACATAGGCGACAATTTAACTTGGATTCAACCACTTACTTCCGGACTTTGCATTACACAGAAAGGTAGATTATGAACAGATTTGCCAAAATATTGCAAAACTTCCGGCACAGAAGCGAAGAATTAAAAATGACTTGAATGCTGATGCCCTGAAAGTAAGAATTCAGAAGTAGTTGCATTTGCATCTTATCAGCCAAAACAAAGTCTCACTTTTGGGAATAACATTTTTGTGCCTATTGTTGTGCAGGTTCACATCTAAGTTTCTTTCTTCAAAACGTGACAGACACACGCATACTAATTAGTTAATTAGCTTTAATAGTTTATTGTTGCTTTGCCTCGAGAGATTGAACATACACATACCAATGCTGGTGAAGAAATATTCCATTCTTCAAACGAAACTTTCTGTTGGATTGGAATACTAATCCGTAGGGTTGGTGGACGTTGCTCCTTTGTTCCTCATTTTAAACCATGATTTATATGTACCTGTAACATGCGTCCACCTGTAATATTTTTGTCCAGTCCATCTGAGTGACTAGCGTTTCAGAACCTTTTATCTTTATCCCACCGTCTCATGAATACGACGAATTCTCCAATATTTTTTACTACAACCGTGTGTGCCTGTGATTCTGTACATTGCGGCGACGAGGACGACGGAACACTGAAGGTACACACGAATGAACCAAGTCACAAAAAGACGACATGCCCTTTGGGTGGAAGGAAGATAAATTGGAAGGTGTGAGTCCTTCGTGCATAGAAGAATACTTGGTCAAGTCCCTCTCAATTCTAATCTATCATCTCTGGGTCCATGACTCTGACTTCTGCTGAATACCCTGCATCGGCCAGGCACCAACCATAACCATAGTCCACCTAACTCAAAAAAAGTTACTTGAATATAAATGTTCATGTCGATGTGCAGACCGATTCTCATCTAGACAAAGCGACAAAGGAATAAGAGGGAGAGAATTTCTGGTCCCAGTGAAACAATGGACAATCCACTGATGAAAAGTTGATATACTTTATGAGAATTGTAGGCAATTCATTGTTCGTTAACACATCAATGATAAAAGCTGGTTTGAATTTTGAATTGTCTCGAAACAAATTGGCTTTTAAGCTTTCACTCGGAGAAAGTGGTCGTAGAGAATAACGTGCAAGTAGTTGGGAGACTTGACAAAAATGCATTCAGTGTTGTCACCAGGGCGTGTCATTGGGTTAACAGTAATAAGCTTCCGATCCTCTTTGTTCATAAACTGAAGCCCGTCCCCAATGTCAGTGGTGACAAGATAATTTTCAGTAGAGTTGAAACGGACTTGAAATGTGGACCAATTGTAGTAGCACAAATCTGATGGGCGAGGAATCAGTTTTTTCCTGCCAGAGTAGTAGTCGTACCAGAGATGATCATCATTTTGTAAACGGACACTGTAAATTTTGAAAGCAAATTAGTTGAAAATCTTAACTAACTAATGTGTTATATTTATTTTAAAGAAAATGCACAACTATTTACCGGAAGTCAATCCAGCCCGAGACTTCTTGTTTCTTAGTGTTGATGGTTCGGACAAAAACAATGCAGGACATGTTCCCAGTTCTGTTGCGGACTTCGCGCTCAGCCAAAGCTTGCATGAGTGGACATTTGATATTTTCAGCCGTCACTTCATATGCGATATTTACATCGTCTTTTCGCTTTTCTAGACGTTTCGCACGAATTTCTGTCATGAGCTTCGCAAATTCTTCCTTAGTTAGCAGCTCAGGTACACTAAAATTTACATCAGGGATTTAGCTTCGTTTTGGATATTATTCGAAAGTTAACTGTAATTAAGCCTTTTACCGAAATCCCAACGTAGTAATGATGCGTGCAATTTCATCACTATCAAAATAGTACAAATCTTTCCAAGTAACATAGTGATCCAAATAGTCATCATAACTCCCAATTTCATCGAAATTTGGAGGTTCTCTGAAATGATTGTCCTCGACGTCCGAATCTACTTTGTCTTCTTCCAAACATCTGAGTCGTCCTGCAATGTCGTCTTCATCAGAAGCAGCGTCGGAGCCACATCCGACTATACTTCCAGAAGAGCCTTTTTTCTTGGAGCCAATGCTGGAACCGCTGGCACTGCTACCGCTACCACTACTGCTTCCGCCAGAACTGGACAACGAGGCCCTTACAAATGATCGCTTCGAGGGTTTTGCGGTCTTTTGGCTAGGACTGCCTTCTCGACTTTTGCCACTACCTTTACTGCTCCCACTGCTGCTCATAGTGATGACACTGCTTGAGTCTGACCTCGAAGGAGTCTTGTTTTTGATAGCCTTACTCATTTTGCAATATATTTAAAATATTTTTTAAAGAATTGTATTGCTAAAGTCAATGGGGAAGGCTTATTTTCAGAAATTCGAATAATCGCAACCCTTTTGTATGTCGGTGTAGTTGGAAAGCATTAGGAATTGTTTCCAAACAATAATATTCGTTTCCCTAGTGTCATTCGAAGTTCCCTGTCAACTTGTTTAGTTAAATTTGAGTGTGTCAACCACAGAGTAATACTATAGATATTTATAGTATTGTCTAATCTAAGGTGTCAACGGTCACCACAAAAAGGCAGTTCTTCAACTTTCGGTTGTGCTCTTCTCCTAATTCGAGAAAATAGTTGACATATAGATAAATAGATAGTCAGTAGATAAAATCCAAATTGCCAAAATTCCAAACAAATAAGTGTATGCAGATGTTGTTGTTTCAAGGCCTAAATGGGTTAGAGAAACTTTATTTTTGTACTCTCAACTGTCTAGGAAAGTTTGTCAAAAGATCAACGCGAAAGTATACGAGGATTTCAGAATCAGGCAATGACTTTTAGTTATGTTTCATTTTGAAATAGTAACTCCAAACATATTGTTTAGTTTGCGTTTAAAAACTGTGCGAAAATCCATGTGTATTCTGAAAACGGAACAAACCGTTTTGGTTTAACCCTTGCCTTGGCAAAACTCTCGATCCTCCCCTCGCATTCCGTCACATTACTTAATCCATTATTCTTCCTTATTGCTCCCCGGGAGCAAGAAAAAGTTTCGCTCTTTCCATACATAAATCGTCATTTATTTCACCAAAAACTCACTCACATTCAAGGGCTTTCGCTGAGGGCAAGGGTGAATTCAGCCGCCAAAGTAATCCTCCGATTTCACTAAATTATGGAGTGCATTCACTCGGTCGGACTTAGTTCCAAAATCTGTGTGATCGGCCCCATGAATTTCCATTGAATTTGGAGCGCTCAAGCCAATGCTCTATATTTTAATTTATTTTAAAAACATAAAAATTACAAATTTATGCTCTCGCATGTCGTATTTTTATTTATTCCAAGTGAACTTCAAAGCTCAGCAATGCAACACAAGTTCACTTTTGTTTGTTTTCAATTCCATACCATATACATGCAGTACACACTCTGTAAGGAGTGAGTAAGAGACTTGGTCTTGGACACGGGTCTGTGTCTTGTGTTTCTCCCTTTAAGAAAACTCAGATTACCATATCAAACTAAAGAAGACGAAGTGGAGTGCTGAAAGAAGAAAAAAACTAATGCAATGCGAAATCAAAATAAATAAATACATAAATGCATTCTTGAAAGGCGAAGAGTAGGCAGCGTGACTTGAACCAGCTTCCCTACTTTCTTTCAAGTCCATTATGAAGTTTTCAAGATGTTGGGCAGACAGGGGAGAAAAAAATCCCTCAAATAGAAAACAGAATCTTGAGCTGAATTTATTGACTTAAGTGATGAGAGGGTGGGCATTGTTTTGTGAGTCCACATAAACACATACATATTTATTTTGGACTGCGTGTGGCATGAACCAATTCCATGTACTTGACTAACTTGACTTTCAAGAAGCAGTCCGTCCAACTTCTTCCTTATTTGCCCTGGTTTCTATTACATTTTTCAACTCGGTTCATTCAGTTGCATAACGTGGACTCAGGCTTTTGTTTACTGACAACCGTCTCATTCTCTCATTACTTGAACCCGGCTTTGCACCTACACCTAACGCAAACTTAGAACTGATTTCTTAGAGGGGAAAGAAAGCAGGACATTTCCCAGAGGTACTACTAAACAAACTACAAACCCGTAGTTTGCTCCCAGACTGACTCTTCAAAATGCCTGAATTGAGCCATTTGATTTACAGATGTGTTCAATATACTTATGGTGACAACCTCTTAGAACGTGAACCTGAGTTATAATTGCTTATACTTGTCGGTGGTGTCAACACTCATCGTCACACTTGACATGGCAATAGCAAATTGTACTGAAAATTCTTTCAAACACTGGAAACGGAAATCGCCTTCCTGACCTCTGCTAGAGACTCTCACCTTGAATTCTTTCCATGATAATTTAGCATGACTTATTGGCAGTGGATATTGAGTTTTACTTTTTCCTGAACTTTTTTTTTGCTAATGGAATACTAAAAAATTATTCTAGATCTAAAAGAGTTGGTAATTCAACCCGATGCTTTTGGTTTGGGTTCCATTCCTATTCCTGAATGTGATTGGAAGCAAGTACTGCCAAGTACAACCAGACTAAGGTGGCATTCTTTCTTCTATTAGTTTTCGTCCAGACAGACCTCCTGAATTACAGGGGCTTTAATAGAGTTAGTTTTCTTTGCAGAGTGAGGACAGGAAAAACTTTATTGTCTAGCTCTGGCTGGAGCTGGCGCAACCTTCACGGGTCTTTCTTACATTATATTTGCTAGGGCATAACATACTGCGACGCACTTCACTTCATTGCCGTCGAAAAATAAAGCTGGTTCCAATTTAGTAACTATGCAAGCAATTTAGTAATAACAAGGCAGAGTTGGATAAGACAAGGGCAAAACATCAAAACCGCGTGACGATCATGTCTACTCAAGACCCAACTCGTCATCCTTTTCGGAACTTGGAAGTGCGGTGAGCAATCTGTCTGATCTCCAAATGTAAGAAATGCTCATTCCGAAATGGACATACGTTCCAGTAAAACAAGACTGACACGATGTCCAATCCGAATTCTGAGCCTGAGCTGGGGAAAGTGCTGGAAGGGGGAAATATTGCTCGGCACAGCAAGGACCGTGACGAACAGAATAGAAAAACTTCAATCACTCAATAATTTCCTTCCCACTGTTGGAGATGATTACTTTCATTCAACTTCGATTGCTTTCCAAATGACAAAATAGTTTTGCTGTCTTTTTTTATTTTCTCCGACTTTCTCACTCACTTTTCCTCTACTAGATCGACTGACTTCAATCAAGAGAAGTAAATAACATAACTACATGTCTGTCCCAATGAAGGGACTATTTTTCCATTTCTTGACAAACTTTTTTGCAATTTAGTTTGGAGCGGCGATATTGCACCGGCGGTTGGGAATTGGAAATCTGACTCAAGCGTACTGTGCTCCGCCACTTCATGTGTCCAAAAGCTTCACACTTAGAACTAGTGCTTTGATTGCCGAAAATTACTACCCTCGAAATTGTCACAAATTCGCCATCAATTCCATGTATCATCGTATCTATGTTCGAAACCAGTTTCGGTACGTTCTGTTTGAGTCGCAAATAAATGTTTTGTCCATCCCACAAAAAAAATGTGAAGACTGTTCAGAATCAAAATTTCTGATTTTTTTTTGAAAATTATTTTCTTGACTTAAGATTTGGGTGACCTTTTTTAACATTGGCTGGCACGGCAAATTGAATAGCTACGGTTTCGGCAATGTAATCGTGAAAATGGGTTAGTGGTTACGTATTTTACGACACAACTGTAGAAACCTCGTCATCCAAACTTATGCGACATATGAACAGTCCCTTAATGTTGAATGTGGAAATCGTTTACAGTTACAGCATTTGAAAAGTTGAACTATTTGAAAGAAGCCTGGAGCGTGTTGCAAAAAATGAGAGCGGGTAGAGTGAATCAGAATTTCCACCAGCAAACCATGCAAGGCTCACACTAAGGGCTCTAACTTGTCGCTGAATATACCATCAATGCCAAGTACAAATCTTTGGAGGAGTATGACCATTTCTGACCTTGACCCCGAAAATTTGAGAACTTCAAGCCAAAAATTCACATGATCTTTTACATTCCCGTATTTCTCATTGTCTTCCTAAATAGCAAAGTGCACTGAATATATATACTGAATACATATACTGAATCGATTTGAAGTTTAGAGTTTTGAGTAAAGCCAAAAATTGAATAAATGGGAATTGTTTATGAATGAAAATTGATGTAGTTATAGTACAAAACTTTCGGAATACCTTGCCGTTGGATTGTAAAGTAGAAGTTTTTAAAGTTACCAGGAACAGGAACCCTTGATTAGTACCCACTCTCCACAATTGATAAAGATTCAAGGCAGGGCTTGGTATCAAATCTTCGGATCGCTCTGTTTCCTTTCTCTGACCGGCGCTATTTAATAAAAGCGTAAAAATTCCTACAAATTTCCGTATTGAAAAGTCATATCGTAAGTTTTGGTATGGGGGAGAATGGATTCCAGACAACAATGCAGACTGTAATACTCGTGTGGTTTATCCCAGCTTTCGCCTTCCTAATGTCTTTCGATAAACCGGAGACGACGCAAAGAATACAGATTTCGTCTTTCATTTCTTTTCGTTACCTTGACGGGTAGGTCCGAAATTGGAATGTGTCTGTCTTGCCTCCATCCGTTCCAAGAACCAGTCTTGACTGATAAACATGTAGAGGGGCAGTGAAATCCAATACTATTCAATAAGATGAATAAATTCATTCCCCTGTTTTTGGGACCAATACCATTCCTCTTAGAACCACACGTGCGACTTGCGGTACTGCGGTGACCACACAAGAAGTGAAATCAGATTTCACCATAGGGTGAATCCTATTTTGACGCGAAGGCGAAAGGGTCACCACCTAACTTCAATTTCAGGAGGAACCTCCAGATCTCTGAGGTACTTGGAAAGCGAATAAAGGAATACTGAAAAAGCCGTGGTCAGGTTTAGCGTTTTACAGTAGCCGAGAACACGGTTAAACTCAAACAGTGACATATCTGCTGGTTACTCGGTTGCGCTAGCCACCGAAGGAATTTTACAGATACTTAGAGTTGTCCAAGAAAAAGAAGGATCGGATTTCGTATCTTGTTGGATCTTGGTAGGACGGAGTGCAGAAGCGGCTCAGGTGTCAGCAAAGGGTTAATCCTGTAATCATCGAGGCAGGTCTGAACTCTGAAAGTACAATTCCAGTGGCCTAGCCTCCAGTCCACATCCCTACAGCCTTTGATCTTTTCTCATCTTCTGAGAAAAGCTCACCCGTCCTTCAAGAGAGAACGAATTTCCTAGAGATCTGAATTCCTGTTGAAGGATGAGATAGAGTTACATCCCACATGACTACACGTTCATATATTTAGTTCAAACATGTAACTCCAACCGCACAACCTCCATCGCAGTAATTACGATGAAGGATGAACACCTCATAGTGTTAAGATCCTTTCAATGTTTAAATCCCTTGGGAAATTCGTTCATTTCCACATGACCGTAATTATGCAAATAGATTTCTCTATTTGGTAAGATATTGAATTGACTGGAAGCTGTGACTAATTCTTCTATTTCCATAGTAAATGTGACGCAGTGAGTGGTCGTGATCAGTACTTTCGTTACTTTCCAAACGAACAGTAGTTGAATCTCATGCGTAACATTTTGCTTATAAGCTTATGTAATAGCAGCATGAGATAGAAACTATAATAATTGTAATACAGGACACGATGACAACTTAGTTAAAGGTCAGACCAAAAGAAACTTCGTGGAAATACCTTGGGTCAGACGGCCAGATCGTCTCTAGAGAAGTGCTAGTATTAAGTCTAGCTTTGTGCCATCGCCAAGTCGCCACTCAGGAACACCTTGGTTACGTCAAGGTTGAACTTCTAGTCAGCCAGCTCGTGCCAAGAAAAATAGAAAACACGTCACTTGTTGTGGCACCAATACAAAGGAATTGCTTTCACGAAGAAAGTCGCCCAAATTATTGTGAATCCTGATCTCATACTCTTTCCCATTGTATGTGTTATGTTACTAAATGTGATCAACCACAACTTTTTTGAGAACTTTTTCTCGTGCCGTGAAATTATGCTTTTGCAGAAAACATATTTGGATGTTTTCGACCACGTACGACGTTGTAAATGGTAATGGCAGTTTTATTTATAAACTCAACCTTCAATCTTTTCCAAAATTTGCAATTCTCTGTTTCATTTTCCTAACGTTCATAAAACCTAAAAGACGTAGATGTACAATATCTGGAAAAGAAATACTCTGGAGAAAGTTCTATCTCAATAAATGAGTATCCCACATGACTTGACTACACACTTCATTTTCACGCGGAGGGGTGGAAGTGTGTGTAAATTGAGTTGAGTTGACTTTGTGGGAGTCAAGGAAGAAAGATGAGAGAGGTCGTGTTAGAGATTACTAATGAAAAAATGAAGGATTCCACTGACACCTATAAATTACTCTGCTTTGCGTCGTACTGCATTCTAATTTCCCTAAGAGCCTCTCTCTCGGCACAACGCATCATCTCTTAACTTTTTCCGTTTCCTATTCTAATTCACACTCTCGATCGCAATTCCTAATGTGGATCTCTCTCTCTCTTTCTTTCGCATTTTTGTATTCAGCTAAAGTCTTACGAAAAGAACGTGCGAATAAAAATTGAGCTCGTAGAATCTCAACTGATTTGATTAGAATTTCATATTTCAGACGTTTCTTTGCTCTACTCGACTTCTTCTCTGGTCGTCTTCGTCTGGAGCTGGACGTTCACTCGAAAGCTGAAAAAGTCGCATCATTTTAAGTTTGCTTTTGAGAAACTAGAGCTAGAGCGAGAGCTTGCAATTTTCATTTGAGTCCAACTCTGACTTCTCGGAAGACTACTACATAATTTCCATGGTAAAAGTTGAAGTTACTCTACCTAAATTCTTCACGGCTCAGATATATTCTAGTTTACGATACTCCAAGTCGCACTGTAGTATCGGTTCGTACAGTTCAAGGGCTAATAACTTCAAAATGAAGGGTAACTCGACGCTTCCATGCTTTCAAGGAAATCTGGCCGGATAATTTAGAGCACCCTTTCCAACTCTGACTCCAAAAAGCAAAGCTAAACTTTGCTTTGCGTAGAATAATATATGTACGGATTTCTGTTTCCTGTAAGAGTTGAAATGTTAGTACATAAATTACAGGCTTCGCCAGTTCTCCCTTGCAATTATCTCTACCTCATTAAAACCAACCAAAGGAGTTCGAAAACTAGAGAGGAACCTGAGGATAAACTTCTGTCCTCACAGAGCTTTGTGTGGCCTTCTATTTACTAATAATATTAATTTTATTGTGTAATTAATTGTAACCATTTAAGTCATCGAAATTCAGCCCTTCTTTTCTGTTTCCTATGGATTTCGAGAAGAACCACAGCCTGTACGTTTTGCCATTTTCCCCTCATAAATTCGGAGGATGTCTAATATATCGCAAATTTTTTTGTACCTCAACCAAGCATTCTCCCGCTGCCATTGCCACTGCCATGACTAGGTCCTATCGATACGACAAAATTTATGGGACTTTTGAACAACTTGTAACTCAAGAGTATGTGCGAAATGGTTTTTCTGTACACACGCCGAGTTCAACCTGCATTCATACATAAACATTCCAGATAAATGTTAAGGAAAAAATAATCGCGTGAAATTGTGAATCAATTATAGTCTAAGGAATTTGTACGTGATGCAATATTTTACATTTCCATGAAAATATGCTTGGGGATAACTTCTCTGGTGAAAGCAATTTGCAGTTACAAATTCTTGGCGAAAATCCTTCTCAAGTGTAGACGAAATGGCGCTAACATATCATTTTCTCTTTCTCGGTTTGCGTCGTAAGTCTTCCACCAAGTCTCCACTAGAAGATTTATTTCTCTTCCGATAATACTCTTCCAGGAGGATTGACTAAAAAGTAACACAAACTTGACTTATTTGCAACTGAGTGCTAGACATGTTTCCACTAAATTCTCCTCTGTATTTGTCTCATTCAATTTTTCTGCCGACTACTTTTCGAAGAATTTCGAGTATTATCCAAGTTATTTCCAAAAACGGACAACAGAGACTAGGGCAAATGTAAATACAAATTTATAGCAGTGCTTGCAAAGTGGACCGTCATCATTTTGTATTGTTCAAGGATTTACTGAGCTTAAGCCAAAAATGCAATTTTGACAAAATCGAACATTCATTCATTCTTCACATTTCCTTCATGGCAAACATAATATATTTAACTAACGTGCAAATTTGATGCACAGCATGGTAAATTTGGATCAGCGCATTATGGATTACGCAATTTCTGGAGACCCAGGGGTTCATCTTTACTCAAGATTCATCTTACCAAGCTCTCCATCCTTTTGCACAGAAATTTTTGTCTTCCTAGCCAAAGTGCAGGTTTTCTTTTTTAGACTGCATGGTTTTCGCCTTCTTCCTTTCGCTTGGCTGTTGTAGTTTTTCCTTGGTCTATTATGGCTGTAAAAATAGAATAGATCATTTCTCTCTCCGCATGAGTTTTTTCGGGGTTGCAAATTCTGGAAATACGATTGCATCGCTTCACAGCGCCCAACCCAAGAGGAATAGCTCCGATGCAGCGGTGCACTGATTGTTACTCAGAGTAATGAATCGTGTTGGCGACCTTCGGTCGCCGCTTGTTTGTGCACGTATGACACCCGCCGCACCACAAGGCGGCCGTAGGCCGCCAACATTCATTACTCTGAGGATTGTTAAACATTAAAAACCTAAAAATATGCTACCTTCGGTTTCGTGGTTCAATGGCAACCAAATCACCCAATGTTAAATGACCTTTGACGCTCAGTACACAGCGTTTTGCGCAATAGTATCTTTTTGTCTCGTGTGTACTTTCTTTGGGTTATCCTAATTTGGTATTGACTTCTTATGTCACCCCCAAGATTCGGCTTACTATTCGAAATGCTATGAAAAATGAGAATGAGGTTAGAGAAGGGATAAAAACTAAAAATTGTTTGCATAATCGGAGCGGTTGTGCTAGAAAATCATCAGCTAGAAAACTGGAAGCCGACTATAATGACCATGTATGTAGATCTTGCTACTTCCAGCTGAATCTTTGGAGGAATACTGAAAGATGGTCGATTTCAGAGGGATTGTTGGCGGGACGCAGGAGTTCTTTCGGTTGGTTGGAGACGACAGACAATGGTGTGAACCCTTTTCTTTCAATCAGGAACCTGTCAACTTATGTAAACTCGGAATGATGAATGTACTTGGAACGAGGGCATGAAGAATGGAATGAAGAGATGAACCAGTGCATCGCATAGGACTCCAATTTGAACGAAACGGTTTGCATGAATATTGAAGTCGGGCACGGCACATCGGACGTTTTTCCTAACCAGATTCGGTAGAAAACGATGAAAAGAAGAAGACGATAGACGACGACGAAAAAGGAGTATTTTTTCTTTGAAAAAGTGTTCCCACATGTGCATGCATGTATGTAGGACTTCTTTACATCCTCATCATCTCTCGGAACTTGTGAAAACATTGGAAGCCTGGCGTGAGTGTCAGCGAACCCTTCTTTTCCTTGTAAATGTAAATATTTGTCTCGTTCTCTCCCCATAATCTCTTCGTTTTGTCATTAAATCCTCCCTTCAACTTTTCCTCAACTTCTTAAGTCAAGCCTTCTCCGCGACTGCTTCTTCTCCAGTTATTCTTCATGTCACTTCTCACTTTTTCAAACCTTCGTCAAGTACTTTTTACTAGTTCATGATTTAGAATTTAAAGAGTTCAACTCTTGGCCAAATATGCCCATTAAAAAATAAGAATGTTGAAAAGAGAACTTGCCAACAAAACTTCAAACGCACTTTCCATTCCAGCACTCTGTCTGTGCTGCTTCTCAGAAACAATCACCAAGAATCACTATTCAAACTTCTCAAAAATTTAACTAAGAATTCTAGGCTGAAAAATTCAGCGTTTAAAGTAGAGTTGAAAGTAGCAAAGCCGGAATTCCGTACAAGATCATTTTCGAATTCCTACCAGTCGTTACCTACGCTTTTGCTCAGGTGCGGAGGAAGAACCATTCGCTAAATTCCAACTAGAATGAATGCAAACAATGCTAGTCCTGCTATTCCAACTTATTCAAAAAGTAATTAAGTTTTGTGTTTACTTAAGAGTACTTTGAGTGAATTACAATTACAAAGCGTAAACAAAATTTCTTATTTACAGATTCCGTAAGATTTAACAGTATTTACTCATGCGTCTCGTAGAACCAAAAGTTCATTGTGGTGTGTTTGTGTTCTCAGACTGCATTTTAGTTTTTCAATGCAAACATTTGCAGCAAACGTGTAAACTGACAGAGTCCAGATGAGTTTTTACGTGTATTGGCAATGCATGTGGAATGGCATAATTTAAAATTGCAAAGTAAAGAACTGACGAAAGATGTTGTCAGACAATCCTCGTGTTTTGTGTGTACTTCCTAGTCGTATGTTTTCCTTTTGATCAAAACACGGAAACGTCGAACATGCTTCCCGTCCCGCCCGCATCTCGCAAGTTCATTGCCAAATGCAATTGCGTAAGCTAGTTTTGTATGCACTTTGAAACACTTTGCTGCTAATACCAATTCCTGGTTCTACTTAACAGTTTCGAAGTCCACGGGAGACTACGATAATAAGCAAATAAAGAGTTTTGGAGAAGATGCTAGGCTGGAATGAAGAGATGAGAGCAAAGACCCCATCAGACATAAAACAGGACGGAGCACTTACTTTGACTAATACGCCAACCACGCCGCACTCGGGTAGCACAGCAGAGTCCCGGGTATTCACGGCCATAGAATAGAATAATACGCAAACTTATACATGCATGCGTTTGCAGAATAGAATTACAGAGATGAAACGAAATGGCAAGAGTTCAACGAAAAAGCATTCAAGGAAGTAAAAAAGTGAAGTGAAGTTCCGGCTTTAGTGTGAGTTTTTGTTAAAGTTGGGCTACCCGGGTCGGACTTTTATCCTGTCGAATGTAATGTTATGTTTCGGGAAAATAGGGCGTTGAGGTGAGAGTAGGAGTAGACAGTCAGGGATCATTCGGATGGATCATTAATATTGTAAATGTTTCATGCAAAGTGTAATGTGTCGTTGCAATAAAAAGAAACAGAAACAAAAAAAGATGAATTCAGTCCTTCCTTTTATTTCATTTCCCACATGGAAGGGAACTCACATTACTCTCTAAATGTTTCGGCACTTCGCTCTTGGTGAATATTCGCATACTTCAAGCATCTGTATTTCTAAGTATGTCGTGGATGTATGTCTAATATATACTTCACTCCCTACCAGCGATTAGGAAGTAAAAGTTTTGAATATATGAGACAAATCCCCTCGGATTGTAGATTGTAATCAAATTGAATCGGGCAAACCCAAGCAACTATGTACTATTTGCGTGTCCATGTCGTGATTCTTTCTGTGGAATATGGGCCTGTCACTTTGGTCTGACAAAAATTTGGCACAGGGAACAAGGAACTAAAATGCGGATAAAATAGCTTAGCCAAGGTTCAGTCTGGGTTTCCCAAAACCAGGGCATTGAATTCAAAATGATACAAAAAAATTTATTGTGTCTGGGAAAAGCGTACGCCATACTCTACACTGGAGAAGGTAAATTAGACTAACTGCTACAAAGAAAATTCTTTAGATTTCTAGTATAGAAGTAATTCATACTTGAGGTTATAATAATGTACCGCCGTTTTAGCTTAGAATTTTGATCAATAAACTTAAATTTTTATGACTTGTACTTTGTACACATCTGCATTTTTATTATGACAGCATTCAGTAAAAATGACACACGTTGCCAATCTTTTGTGAGATCATAACCATTTAAAATGTTAGTGGGTGCGTGCGGTATCGGCTGAGACGAAGACTTTTAGTAACACGAGTAGGAAAATTGAAAGCGGTTAAAACGATCGTAAACTATAAAATGTGCGTGTACGAACGTATAGCTATTGAATGGGACCCACGAGTAATAATAAAGTGGTTCCAGAGAATGCAAGTTTTGGAGCAAAGAATAGGTTTCAGGCTCAAGAAGTGAGAACGAGTTTTTTTGTAGTGGCAGTATTTTGAAATGACGTGAAATTATTATAGAGCCGCAATTCAAATATCTGAGTGCAAATGCGGGCTCAAAGTTCAATCATGATAATTTATCATCAGTGTGATATGTAATACGATGCGAATGATTTTTGAAGTGAAATTATTATCATAACTTCATAACTCATCTTTTCCTCCCTTTCGTCTCTGTAGAACAACTTTTATCTGTGTTGGAAAACGTAAAATTTATTCTAGACATTTCATTCTTTGGGTTTCTTTGATGAGAACTGAGTGTGCTAAATTATTTTATTGCATTGTCGAGCTCAATTTATTCGTTCTTTCCAGTTGACAAAATGAAGCTTGGTTCTGGGCATTTGTAAACTTGTAACGTGATAATGCACGAGGTTTCTGATTATCGTAGTACCATTTTACGACTAAGACATTTTGAAATTCTATATTTTTGCCGATAATCAAGACTCTTAGGTAGATGAAGCAATCTGAAACGCACTGCTTGAAAATATTAGAGAACTGTACGAAACTTTTGAGGTTTTACGGTAGAAATTATAAACCTCTACGAATAAATTGCCCAATTTTTAAAACTTTTTATAACGAAGAATTTTCCATGTCCCGATACGCAGAAGACAAATTTTACGATGGTTTGAGGTTGTAAAAAACTTTAGATAATATTTTGGTGCTTGGGGATAATTTATTGGAGCATATCCCAAATAAATTTGCATATTGATCTTCGTCTAATCCTACAGAGTCTCAGAGACTGAAGCATTTTTAAATCGAAGGATGACGGGTGCCAGCTGATTTCTGATCCTGAACTTGGAAATGGAAATGAATTGCTTATGGAAGCAATGAAAATCATGAGGGAAATGACGAATTCCAGCTGCCTAGATTTATTTTGGCACAGAGTAGATGTTGTCAAAAACTAAAAATAAAACTTTTTATTTGGTAATTGTTCTTCTTTGTATTGCTCAAGTGCAATTGAAGAGTAAATAAAAACAGTTTCGGTCTAGCCATCGACTTCTGACTGTGTTTCTTTAAGCTTTCCTCCAGAGACATGCCACTCGGAGAATGGAGAGTACGTATAACTACCACCAGACTACAAAGAAACTTATTACTTAAAAGTACACAAAGATGGATTTCTCCGTTTTGGTTGTTAGTTCTTGTTTATCTTTTCGTACTTTCCATTACTTTACTTTGTGTTGCGTTTAAGAACTGCTGCCGTTCGATTCAAGAAATCTTACAAGCTTGCAATTTTTTCATTCCCTTAGAACGGTTATTTGCTTTGATAGTTCTTGCTACTATTGCACTAGAATTGGGAATGATATTCCACATTAACTGACCGATTAAAATGTAAAATAGACAGTTGCTTCTGGACCACCCTGAATAACTATTACAATACATAAGTATCAAAAGTCTCCAGATCCTACGTTTATATTGTGTTACTTTGAATGTAAGTGGTCGTTTTTCAAGAATTAGTAGTAACAATGTTTAACTTTGTATGCTGGAATGTAACCAGGAATGAAAAAGGAACCCCGTGAATTCTGATGAATGATGATCTCATAAAAGGAACAAACTGAAGCGGTGAAGTGCTAACTGAATTGAGAAGCCATTTTTTACTCACATTCAACAAATGGAGAAATGGAATCGAAAACTAAACGGAAGACAGGCAGACAGCGTTGCAAATTCGATTCACCCGTTTGCATCCCAAGCCGTCGCAACTGATGCACGTTAAAAGCCAGTTTCAAAAACACATCGAATTAAGACATTTCAAACAACTAAATTTACAAGCTGTCGTAGGAAACCAGTGTTGTTGATAGCGAAAAGACTTTGGTTTCAAAATACGACATGGACCTCAGAATACTCAACCTGGTTTTGAATTGAGTGTACATACGGATTTTAGTGTCACCAGCTATTTCGCACTATCGCTTCGTATTGTCTTCGACATTAACAGTTAGCAGAATCATGGGAAATGGCAACATTTTTTTTAGATTCTGCGAATTGAAAATCTATCTAGGCTGCTTGGTTCTGAGAAAATAGTCAATGTTTAGTGAGGTAGCGAATAGGTTAACGGTTGAGTGTAACGATAAACTCCTGATTATGTTGTCTTGTCTGCCCTCCTTTCAAACCTTGCTTTACTTTCTTTCTGTTCCACACGTGTGAAAACGTTGGAACGTGAAAAGTATAGTGACAAATATTTCACCGTAGCAATTTGATATTGGGGAGGATTTTTGCCCTAACCAAATGAAAGAACGCAGTCCATGAGACATAGACCTGGCTTGAATCAAATTGAAATTGAAGTTCCCCAACTATGATGTAATAATAATCCGATGCAAATCTGATTGATTCAGCAATTTCATCAAGTTGCACTCATTCAATTATAATGCTGAAACTATCACTTCAGTTGCAGTTCATCCAGCATTGAGTAGAACTGAAATCAATTTCAGCGTCAAGATGTTACACATCATCTACAAGCTTTTGGGATTTTGTATTTGGCCCCTTGCGAGCCTTTTTAATTTTGGCAAATTGCTTTTTGAAACTTCAAAAAAACAAGCAACCCCTTCTGTAAATTTCCATTTTACAAGAGAATGTAATTACAAATGTGGATTTTGCTTTCACACGGAAAAGACTTCTCATTTGACTCCTCTCCCCCAAGCAAAAATTGGTCTGAAGAAGTTAAAAGATCATGGAATGAAGAAGCTCAACTTCTCTGGCGGTGAACCTTTCTTGCACGCACCATATTTGGGGGAGCTTTGTAAATTCGCCAAAGAAGTTCTTCACTTGGATTCGGTTTCTATCGTATCGAATGGTTCAAGAATTAAGAAACAGTTCTTCCAGATCTATGGCAAATATATAGATATTTTGGCTATTTCTGTGGATTCCTTCAACGAGGATACGAATGTCTTGATTGGAAGAGGTATGACTTTCACACTTGATTTAAAATCATTGCTATTAGTTTAGGTTAAATTTTTAAGTAATTCAAAGACTACCTTTAATGACAAAATATAGTCCGGGTTTTAGTAGATGATTAAGGATGTGACTTGGGTTCGAGGGCAACCTAGAACTAAGCAATATTAATGAAAATTAGTAATAGTTTTAAGGAAGTCTGGTAAAATCTACGGCGTAAGATGTTCTTACTAAACTGCACTTTTAACACCATTACAGGGAAAGGAAGACACTTGGAGCAACTGAATAGTATCGCTGATTGGTGTCAAGAATACGGTGTCATGTTCAAATTGAATACGGTTGTCAACAAATTTAACCACCTGGAAGATTTTACTGCTTTCATTGAAGGATTGGCCCCAATTCGTTGGAAGTGTTTCCAAGTTCTACCCGTTGAAACAGAAAATATTGGCGAATCTAGTAAAAGAGATTGTTCCAAGTTTCTGATCACAACTGTAGAATTTGAAGACTTTTGCAGGCGCCATGAACACCTAACTTGTTTCGTTCCTGAATCCAATGCAATGATGAAATCATCCTACCTCATCTTAGATGAATACATGCGTTTTCTAAATAAAGGAGACAAATACGCAGAATCAGCATCCATTTTAGATGTGAGCGTTGATGAGGCCCTTCTCAATACAGATTATCAGCCCGATATTTTTGTGGCCAGAGGAGGAATTTATAATTGGCAAAGGGACAACAGGCCAAGTTGTGGAAGACTTCAACCAGAATTGGAATTTTGAGGAGTTAGTTGACCACTTATGTGAGCGGAGGCAATGCTTAAATAATTTTCTTTATAAGAAAGCAACCGTTCTAGGAAATCCGAAAAAATAGTTTAGCATATTTGATAATGTTCATTCATGTATGAGACATCACTTTTCTTGAATTATATGTTATTATAATTTCCAAGTTTACTGTTAGAGTTTCTTTCTTTGGCATTGTTCTGTGGTAAAGCATTCGCATCTTGCATTAAAATTGTTACGGAAATCCTAAAAATCGAGTGATCGTTTTTGTACAAAAGTGTTCAAGCCAATTAGGAGTTATTGCTCTGCCACCACCGTCTTCGTGAGAGCTCCTAAGCTAGTTTCTTGAATGCGATTCTAATAATTGAACTAAGTTGTGAATTGTAATACAGACAGGCATAAAGGATTTTTTATTTGATACGCTTAAGATTGTGAACAAATCTGTTCTGAAAACAAAAAAAATCGGGATTTATCCTGAAAATTTAGTTACTTTACGAGTGCGAACCTTCAAAAATACCACAACAATAGCACTTGACATTATACTTTCAAATCACAGTACATAGATAATGGAATACTATTATCAAAGTCCAAGAGAGTTCAGCTAAATGGTTTGTTTAACAGATCAATTAGCTACCAAATCGTGGACTCTCCGGGGATTATAGTTTGGACCAGATATTAAATTGCTATTTAGTATATCACCAAATTGCTATTTAATTGCAATGACAATACAATACAACATTAAGTCGATGACCAAACTGCGAATATTACTACAAATGAAATCCTACACCGACCGGAGTAGAAAGAGTAGTAAGTTCAAATGAGAGATTAACAAAGTTAGCACTTTAGATCATCATGCGAAACACGTACTCAGTTATTTGATGCTCTTATTAAAGCTGCTCAGCAGCAAAATCCTACCATTGCTTTTTCACCGAATTATGTTTCCGCGGAATTAAGGATAATTGCATTGCATTTGTAATTCCTCAGTTCTTCTGGCTTCTTACTAACAGTTGAAATTATCATTCGAGTGGAGCAACCCTCTTGTAAAAATTTTACGGGCTGTATTCTCGAGCACTTAGACAAGCAACCGACAAAAAACACAACGTAAAGTTGTGAACTGAGGCTTTTTCTGATTTCAGAGAAAGCAGTGGAAAGCAAAGAGAAAGTCGAGGCTGGATTGTGGATCTCATTTGCATTTGGTATGCGTTGAATCTACTCTTTTCTTGGTTTGGCAAAGAGTCTCATTCCCTCTGACAGATTTAATGATACTTCAGGAATATTCGGGCCTCTTTTCTCCATTCCTTTTGTACAATGAGTTCTCGTCTTCCGCTTGACTTTGTCTTTCTCCTTTTCGACTCAAAATGAAATTTGATTCTGATTTCAATCTGTGAATTCTCACTCTCATTTCACACTAAAGGCGCCGGATACACTTGAACCAACTCAAACCCATTTTCCTGTAAACTAAATAAAAAAATTCAAAGGTTCGCCTACGTCTACACTCTTATCTCAATTCTTTAATAAAGGGTTAACCGTTAGCTTTCTTTCCACTCAGGCTTGAAGGGAAACGTTTGAGTGAACCAAAAAGTGTCTGTCGTCGCCTGCCCTGGATTTCTTCAGGATTTAGCAGTTTGCAATTGGATTTGCTTAACATTCCTGCTTGTTTATAAATGAATTTGTTAGTCAGACTCTCAACTTTGCATTAGCTATAATTTATATGGGTCATCAGCTCACACAATACAAGAGAAATTACATTGAATAATCAGTAGTTCAACAAATTCTGACAACTACTTTGCTTGTCAAAATATAAAAATCGCCATATTTGATTCCAGGGTTGAATGCTAGGGTGAGCATCTCAATCCAAATCAATCAATCCCACCCTAAAATGCAATTTTTTGTTACAAATTGTTAATTGGTCCGAAAGTGAACAAGTTATTTTGCATTGAATGTTTGAAATCTACGCCCACTCTCAAAATCTGCAATGTTGGCCAGTAGGGTTCTAGTTCTAAAGCATGATGAGCTTTGGAGAGAATCCTGTTGCGAAATTTTCCGCAATCTCGCCACTTGTTCGTATTACGTTTCATTGTATTGCAATTCCATTGTTCTCTTAGAAATTTCCAGATAGACTTCCAGAGAACCTTCCTTTTGTCTTGGAATAGCAGAGGTTGAACTCAACTCACTAGCGAGTTTCAGTTTTTTGTGTACTTTAGGGTTGTACTGTACTGTCGCCAAAGTTCATGACGTCCCAGTATAAATGAGAAATTCTGAATCCGTTATATTTCCCAAATTCCGACTTGAAATTCAAATTGGCCCAGCTTTTTGTACAATACAATGGTTGGGTCTATCAAATCTTAAACTTAAGATGCTACAGTACAAAACTTCCAGGTGATTGTAGTTGCAATACGATACAATCCCACTGCAATAATTCTGAAACTCCCTGATATTCCATCCAATAGATTGTTTGAGTGGGCCTTATTGTATTTCGAATGTGGGGAACCGCATCGGGACTCGGTTCTCTGTAGTGGGAATGAGTTTATTCAAGTTGGAGATAATCTCTTGGCTATACAAAGTACTCAAAGAAAGTGAGTTGAGTGAGTTGAGTCATGTCTTTTTGCAGTGAAAGAGTGTGGCAAAGAGAAAGCAAGCTTTTCCTGCTACACCTTTCCTCTCAACCGAAAATTTTCCCATTAACAATAAGAGTTAATGCAGTGTGTATGGTGCTAGGGTTGGTGAAGGGCTACCTTCTTTTACAGCATCCATTCAACGTGAAAATTACTTTCGAATTAAGCCTTTTAGGAGAGTTTACTAGGTGGAAAAAGACTAAAGAATTTTGCTCGCAAAATGAAGGGATTGTCTTTCAGAAACCTGATGGAGTAAGAGTAGAGTAGTAGCAACACGTACTGCGGTTCTTGGAATGGATTTTCGTCATTTCGCTCACTACTAGCCAATAATAATTTACATGTCGAAATTTTTTGAAACAGTAATATGAATTATTTTAAAAACTTTTAGCAGTGAGTCATCAGGAATGTTTCTGAGCAGGTATTGCTTTCAACAGAATTATTGAATTGACAAGTGAAGCAAAGGTTGATAAGTAGTACCAGGTCCTAAGTAAATATTAAAATTTTAATAGCTAAATTTAGTTCTGCCTGGAAATCTATTTAGGAATCCCACACACCATAATGCCTGTATGATAGCTTGCTTCGTCAGCTTAGATGCATTTCGATACATAATGGTCACAACTGTAAGCTCGCCTGGATTTAGAGCGTGGCACGACCCAGACCTGAAGGTAAAATTGAGCTTGGCATTACATACCGTTTGAATTTCTGCTGCATCCACATTTGTATAATTGTTTGTATAAATGGTTACGTTTCAAATTACTCTGAACGGAATTTCCATGAGTTGGTCCTCAAATTTATCCTATTTACGCAGAAATGAATTTTGTGCGTACGAAACAAAAGTCCTCCCTTCCTTTCCTCGTATTTTTCACTTTTCTTTGCCCATAAATCTTTATTTGAGGGAGCCCACGCACGGGTGGAAGACCCAAAAAAGTTAGCCGAACCAATTTTTTGTCCTGTTGGACTCTCGATTCGCGAACCCTTCTAATCCTCATGATACATTCCTGGACCAGCCAGACTGGGACTGGGGACTGGGCTAAGGCCATAAATAGACCTGGCTCTTCTTCCCTGGAAAGAGAGCAATCACACTTATTTAGTGGGAAGAGGAAACAATAGATCCGAGGCTCTTCCGGGACACCATCCCACAAATTGTGATGAGTTATGTGACTGTCGGTTCAAAGTTCGAGTTGCCAAACTAGCTATGATGTCATGTATATCGTTTCCTACGGTTGGTCAGTCACTTGGATAAAATCCTGGATCCGAGTCCCAACAACTTATCGAAATACTCTAGTTTGGGGGACAAGGAGTTATATTTTATCCGGACGCTCAAGAGCCAACTTTCCCGATTGAGCAGTTTCGACTCCTGAACCTCCTGATTAGACCTCTTCAACTCTTCAACAATTTTCGATTCGTAGTTCTGAATGATAAATGACACTCGAATATATCACACGTGCTCACGAGTTCTATTTCTTCGAGATAAAACAAAAGAAATTGTTCGACTTTTGCAGTTTTGTGGTCGCGCGATTTATGCGCTAATAATTTCTTGGCCACAATGCTTTAATTTTCACTGAACCAGAAAACTTCGTCGGAATTCTTTTGGCACATAATTTTGCTTTCAAATCAGTTTCGCGCAAAATGAAATATCAGAAATTTGGCAATGAAGAATGAATAAAGTTTATTGAAATAAATTGTAAAATTCTGGTATATAGCAATAATTTAAACTCTTGTAATATAAGGATCTATAAATAACAAGCGCTGAATGGTGGGTTACATTCTAAATTTCTCGAGGCCTCCTGCTAAAAGTTCCAATTCTCGGAATTAATGGCACTGCCAATGTTACAAGCGTATTTTGCACAATTATTCTTCGCAGCTTTCCGACCGTTAGACCCTAAAATGTAGCCGTGAACCGTCGTTTTCCATTTATCTTTCAAGTAAGGAGCGAGTTGGCTCAATGTTCTTTCGCACCACAAAATGAAATTCATAATTAGTATACCACATTCTGTGCTCCAAGAAATCTATAAATCAAATCAAATAATTATGCATTTGAAAAAAAGAAGAAACTCACTGATCAATGATGCTTCGGATCTCTAAGGAAGAAATGCTGCGCCCGACTTCGCATGATATACGTTCGATGCACTCGCGAGACTCGGAGATTTCATGCAAGAGTTGTTCCAACTCATCTTGTGAATTATGACGTCTTCCAATAGCTGCCGCAATCCCAGTCACAGGATTTGATAATATTGGAATTGGAATAAAAAGAAGAGTTATTCCTCCAAGTAAAAAAATTAACGGGAAAATTATAAAAAATAGAGGGATTGCGAGCAGAGCGATGAATTTAAACGTGTGGATTGAGACGAGTTCCGTCAGGAAGGTTCTTGTGTCCGGATCTAATGGTTTTCAAATGAACCAAGCAATTAACTAGAGCAAAAATTCGATATTTGAAAAGTTTGTCCGGATTTTGAAGTCTAATTCAGTTCCGTACTGCCGACATATTGCAATATTCTAGTTCTTAGTATTTTAGTATATGTTGCTTGTTTAGCATTACCTTGTAATCTCTTGTTTGGGCTACAGAATCCTGGCTCCGCCAAATATACAGCTAACAACAATAAGCTACAAAAATTTAGTGAACCTCTGAAATTCATTGTTTAAGCACTTGGACTCCACATGGGCTCCTGAAAAGCCTGAGTCTCTCTGTTGACTGATTGCAGGATTGCTTCGAATGATTAATTAACTGTTGAACTGAGGACGGGGAGCACATCTTTATATATTTGACTCAAATTCAAACAGAACTTGTTAGCAAAAAAATAAAACCGTGGGAGTAAATAGGTCCGTTGGATGAGTTTCTAAAGCAAACGATTCTTTTCACATCGCTCGCTTGCCGTACGCGTGAATCTTGCAAGGATTGAAATTTGCCAAATCTTGTAAATAATGGGATGACTCTTGACTTTCAGGAAGAGCATGAAATTCTCTGACAGAAGACGAAAGACGTGCTCAACTTTGTCCTCAAACTTTGACTTTGGAAAACTTGTACTTTTTTTAGCACAACCACAACTAACAACATTTTGTAATGATGACATGAATCGATCATTATGATTACATGCCAGCGATTGGTCTGCGACCATTTGGTTTACTTCGAGCACGCTAAATTTTGCATCTAACAAAATAATGTTCCAAGAACTCAAATTGATTTAAGTTGCAATTAAATTATGTTTCATGAGAGGCGAATTGCCCTTTGCCGTCAAAATGAAACTTGTAATCTCAGCCTTTCCATTTGACGAAAATGCTTCCTCAAATTGGACGACATGAAGCAACGGGCCGCTAAAGTGCCCAAACATTTCCTTACAAAATACGAACGATGCAGATTCAGATCCTAGAGTAGGTTTTTTAACCGAATTCTTGGATTTGGATTTGGGTGAGTAGGGTCACCAATTTCATAGCTCCAACATAACATCTTCATACAAAATTCAAATATGAGACCGTCCAGATTTCGGAATAACAAATCCAAATTTTTTGACCTTGGTCGACTTTAGTGTCAGATTGCAAAGATTTGCAACGCCGAACCACCCAGTACGCTTACCCGCCCACCCTAGTAACGTTCGTTAATGATCAACTTCGAGCTCCAGTTGCGCTCCAAAGATTTCCAAGAAATTAATTCACAAAGTTATTGTCTCCCAAATTTCATGTATGAAGCGTGAGTGCCTGTGCCACTGACTATGAAAAACGTCTCGTAAATGAATTGAACAATTGGAGCATAAGAGCATAAGCTGAATCCCTACTTGATCATGGGATCATGACTTGGCTGGTTGAAAATTTCTTTGTCAAGTCCGATGACCATCATTGTCGTAAGTCCATTCCACTTCATAAGCAATTCCGCATCACTTAATATCTCAAGTCATTGTCTCCCGTGACGAATCAAATTTTACGAATTGGATAAAAAAAAGCAGTGATCAGGTAGCAGAATTGCAAAGCCAATAAAAGAACCTAAAACACATCCTTAGAGGTTAGATGAGTTGCTTGTTTTGTTCTTGTTTTCAAAATATACGGCGCACTATTCGCTTGTATTCCTTCGTTTCGGACAACTTGAAGCCGCTGACTGATTGGCTGACTGCTGAGAGATTTTGTCTTTAGTCTTTGGCAGTAAAACCGAGTAGATGATACATTTTTCGCAAAATTGATCTTTTGTCTGAGAAAATAATAAAGAAAGTAGACGAAGAAGATGACTTCTTTAGACAGTTTGGTCTATAAAATTGGAGAGATGAGGTGTTGCGCCTTATTTTGAAACATGGAAGGAGTACGGCTAGGAACCAAGCGTACCGTAAAACATTTATACGGGGAAAGAACTGAATAAGATAGGACAGTAAAAGTGTAATGGAGTTTCGGTGCGGAAGAAACGTCGACAAAAGATACGGACGCATACATACAGTGAAAAAATCGAGTGCAACTGAGCCATTAAAAATTTATTGACTTTTCTAGAACCCCGTCTTTTTCTTATTTCGACATTCATTCTCGCTGCGGGTTTGAATCTGAAACTGAATTGAAACTAGGATAGGAATGAATTTCTATTCTACCCCTTTGTGGATTAACTGACCGGCCAGGTGTCCTTTCACTCAAAGGCCGAAATTGACTCACTCCGTTAAGGTGGTCACCTTGTTTTGTTCGGTCGTGCAATTTATTTGCTTTAAATTGGTTTTGTCATTCTTTTGACTTTCACCAGCGACAAATGTGATAAAAAATTCAACTCTGGAATTTGATACATGAATCCTACAACCAACAATACAAAATTCAGCACTATCCTCAAGAAAATCGGTTGTGCGATGTACCGCAGCTGCTGCTGAGTGCTGACAGAATTAACCCACACTGCATCTGGTTATTATAGTTTTCTACTTGGGGATTTCGACCAGAACAAAGAGTGATTCATAATTTAGTTGCCCCGCAGTCCTGGATTTTATTTGACTTTATTGGATAATTTTGTTTGGGCAAGAAATTTGCTCTCATCAAAAACTTCAAAAAGTTTAGTGTTTCAAGAAGGCTTGAAAAGGTTAGGATGACCTCGAAAACAAATTACTTCGCTTCAGGTTCCGTATTCCGTACCGTACTTGAGCTTACTTAGGAGCAAATGAAATCATGGAAAGATAAAAGAGAAGCTCGAAGCTCATTCATTTGTAAAGATCTGTTCTGCATGTAAGCAAAATAATAGTTCGAGAATACGTAAACAAATTTACGATATTGCGCAAACCCTACAAGCTGTAATTAAAAAACTCTTAATTAATGAGCTGTCTTCCGACACAAACTCTTTTCCATGCATGTGGAATGAATTCGTTAGCACAAAGGAAAGCAAGTCGTGGAGAACTACTTTTACAAGGAAGAAGTTCTACAAGTCTCGAAATATACGGGACAGGTTTAGCCGAATAGAAATTAGAGTTGAATTCGAGAAATACACTTTCACATATAAATGTGAAAATATAAATTTAGAATATGAACATGTTACTCTTGTTACATGTGGTCTACTCAATTTAGTTGACTCCATATTAACAGAAATGCCGTAATTGTGACCTGGGCTCGGGGTGATTTTAAATTGAGTTTACACGATGGGCTACCCTACAAAACTTTGCTCATGTTTGAAACTGAGAAAAGAACATAGCCAGTACTATTTAAGAATTTAAAGTACAGAAAGTGATCTTAATTTGATTTTCAAACAGCATCGACCGTGGTGAGAACTTATATTCCAAAATTTTGTTTAATTTTTTTTGCAGTACATTTTCTGAAATTTCGATACCCTGAAATGGAATTCAGCAAGTTTGAATCTGTGAAAGACAGTGAAAGTTGTAAGCAATACAAAAAATAGTAATACATATTTCCCGAATCTTGCACCTTTGTCGGTAAAGTTTTCATAAATTCGATGAATCACAACAGAACTGTAAACATTTTCTGTTCCATTCAGGACAAACATTGATAAAAAGGTATTTAAAAAAATTGCACTGCAGATAGCAGCCATATACATCTGGAATTTACCGAGCAAAACTATTCTTGGACATCAAGCAACCTCTTGAGGAATCCACGAAAACTCTTGCAGTTTTGTTATTTCGTTCGTCGCTTTCACAAATTCTTGTTACGTCTCGTTTATACACCAATTTTTTCCAATTGTCTAGTACATTATGCTTTCAAATTAATAAAATGATTTTCATTTAGGAATATTCATTTTCACAACATCACAACGCGATAAACTAAATTCAACAGATGGGCAAAATACATTTTCTGATGCACTTCCACATGCAATGAATGGAAGGAATAACAGCTTGTCAATCTAGAAAGTGAAAGTGCAATATCAAAATGTGCAATTCACATTTCGACCTACGTAGAAAATGCCTTTAAAAGGAATTAAAGATCGGGTCTGCAAAGTGAATAATGATTAGTCAGAATTGGAGTAGGCGAATGAGTTCCCGGGACGGACTATAATTGCAACCAGATGACGACTAAACACGCACGTCTTTAACTTGTGCTTAATCAGGCTTTTGAATTCAATCAAACTAATTAATTTTTTGGCTTACATTTCGCAAAGCACGCACCCAGTAGAATTTATTTCAGCTGTCAACCTAGCCTCGTCAGAGTTATGCGTTGTAGGAAAGGATGTGGCAAAGGCAGGAAACGTTTATGTTTCTCAAATCACTTTTCGGACTTCCATAAATACTTCCAAATCCCACTCACCTACATTTAGTCAAATTCGGCTAGATACCCAAGAAACAATTCATTCCAGTCCTCACTTGTGAGCTTTCAGAAAGTACTTACAAAATGTATCCTGCGAAGGTTTTACTGGGTATTGGTCTCATTTTCTTCAGCTGCATTGCTTCAGGTTTGTTTGCTAGCAAATTTCGCCTAATTTCAATGACGCATTTTAAACTTCCGAAATCTAAAAGGATTTAGTCGCCCAGACGTTACGGATTGGCGATACTACCAACCCAGCCCGAGAGTATATAATAAGCTGGGAGGATATCAATTATCTGAAGGTTCAAATTTGTTATACATAATTTTTAGTATGACATTGTCGTTAAAAATTTGGAAAGGTATTTTGTCCTGTTTTAAACAGACAAGTTAGATCCCTGGAGGACTCATAGTAGTCAGAAGCGATACGTGTTGGAAAATTCAGGATTGCCAAGGCCTCCGCCGTATTATAGCTACACCACTTATGTTCGGAGTCCTCCTACTTACAAGAAACAAGTCGATCCAGGTCACAAAAATAATACTTCTAACTGTTCTACGCTGGTTTAAAGGCGATTTAAGATGTAACCTTAATTTGAACAATTAGAGCAACCAACGGTGAAAATTCTCGGCAGTGGAATTTCCGGTGCTACAGAATGTGCTCCTGGAATTCCAAAGTGCACCCCAAGGCTCGGCCGTTAACCAATCGCGGCGTAAAAGATATAAGTAAAACGTTCTTTTATTTTATTTGCTGACTTTGACTTTTAAGACAATATTATTTCTTAACATTGCTTTGTTATAATTTATTACAAAATAACACTATTCTAAATAAAACAACACAGTCATCTTGAAGGTCTACTGGCACAGTTTGCAAAATTTATTTCATAATATTTACGGGTATCGCGGTTCCATTGGAATACTTTCTGGAATACTTTCATCTCCAGCTCTTGCTGTGCCGTAACCTGGTCCTCGATTTCTCTAAATTCCAAAAGTCGTTAATTTAATTGCATTGCCAAATTGACCATTGGAAAGGCTTAATGTACACAGTACCTCAGGTTTTGGTTGTTTGCGCAAAGAGCGCATTGGTTTCTTTAATGTCTGTGCAAATTTGACTCTTTTTGCCATGTTAGGATTCGATGATGGGGTGTGGACTGCACAACATTTGATGAAAAGTGCCATTAGAATAACAAATCCGATTGACATCAGTGTAACTGCCCACCAGTTTTTCTTTAGAAAAGTACAGTTAAGAGTCTACTCAAAAATGCAATAATATAAACTAAGTGCTCACAAGACACCAATCCCCTAGTCCTCTGTAAGCGGAACGATTGAAAAATAAACGTTTCAAGCGAAGAAGTGGACCTCTCTCGTTGACGGCTCTGCATTTTTGGAGCACATCACAGTAACCCTGTCCAGAAAATAATGGTAAAACCAGTTAAAATCCTAGCTTGAAGGTGAACTCTGAAGTTTCATAGTTGCTAAGACCTTAAAATTATCACAAGGGGATCCTGGACGCAAACTAAGATTTGCTTTAAAATTTGGTATTCCTAACTCTGAAGTTGGTTTGCAAAATCCGTTTTGGTCCAAACAAGCGATTTTGCAGAGTTCGCGTTTGTCGGTATAGTCAGCGCTGGACAAAAAGCATTCTGCCAAGCCAAACTTGAGACAAATTGAGCCTCTACATTCACCATCGATGCACACCTAATTTCAAGAAACAACAGCGATGAACACATTTCATTCAGGATGTGAATTACTGCATTTGCTTTACCGACCGACCTGGGACCCATTATTGCATTCTGTATTGTCAGATTTGAATACTGGCTGTGGGCAATGAGCAGTTGCCCCATTGCAAAAAGATTTTTCAGAACATTCGGATTCTCTCTTGCAAGGAATGTCTCTATGATCTCTCCTTGTTGAAAATTGACAAGTTTGAGGTTGACAGCAAGGTCCTTCCGTTGGACTACAAGCTGCATGTGGTTTCCTTTTACAACTTAACGATCCTGGAGCAGTTTGGACAGGAAATGCCTTTTCAGTAGATTTCTTTGGATTACAACAATTATCCTTACACTCTTCAGAATCGTAACCACAATCACACTCTTCTCCTTCCTCGACGATTTGGTTACCACAAAATGCTCCATCCGTAGCTGAAAATACGAATTATAAGATAAATTTAGCTTCCTCTGCAAGCTTTTGGCCATAGTTTTTGCAAGAATTCGACCGAATTTAAAAAAATGATAGCTTGCCTATGAAGCAATCGGGTCTGCTTCCGCTGTTGAAAGCTTGGTCCAATATTTCAGACATACTTTTAATTGAGCACTCTGAGAATTCCACATTGTTGGGCAAATAACCGTTGGTGGAAGAGGCATACATTACGTAATTCCCTTTGATTCCTCCAGGTTGACAACTCTCTGGATCATGCTGTCAAGAAATCTCAGAATTAGGTGGTTTCGAAAATTTTGTAAACTATTTACATAAATGCAGTAAAGAATATAATTTCACAAACTGGTGCGCCAAAATTGTGTCCCAACTCATGCACAAAGGTCAATTCTGAAAGGCGAGCAGGAAGGTGGCGACCATAATTGAGAAATGTGACAATTCCTGTGTTTAGACTTCTTTTCATATTGGCACTTGATGAGTCGAAATATCTCGCTTGCTTTTGGCAAATTCCACCAGCGGCTTAAATATAAGAGTAGGAAAAAATAACTTCCAGCAAGTTCTGGTAAGAAACTTCGAATGTGAAAGATTTCAACTAACCCGAGGTTGACGCAACCCAAGCAAGACCGATGACACCGTCAGAAAAATCTCTATAGGTGAAAGCATACGAAAGGCAGAACTCTTCGTGGTTTGATCTGGAATGGATCTCTAAGAAATTGCTGACATCGATGTGCTCTGCACAAAATGGATTGGCAGTGCCGTTGAAGGCGGGGTCACAATCATCATCTGTATCTATCTGAATCCCGTAAAAAAAATTTGCAAAATTTTGAACCTACACGGCTAACAATTATTGTTGTTAACATTGATAACCAACCTTAACAGTTTGCACAACGAATCGAATATTTTTGAACATTTCGTCGTTCCATTTGAAGAGTGTGTTTGTGAAAATATCATTCGCAGCCTTCACATGTTGCCCGACAATGGAGAGTATTTCCTCTCGAACCACCTTCTTGTCTTGTGTACCTTTCTGAGTTATATCATTGAAAAAATATTTACATTTGAATGCGCTTATCAAAACTTAGGATAACTTCAGTTTCTCACCTGTCTAACAATCTCTTTCCAGAACATTGGATCAGTCTTTACATGCAAACTGCAAGTTGTTCCTCTTCCATTTGGATTGGCTGTAGCGGTATCTCTTTTCCTTCTCGAAATTGTCAACGTAGAATCCAAATATTTACCGGTTGCATTTGGAAATCCGAAGTTTACACCTTTTTCCAAAGGAACGATTGAATTAAACGATTGTTCCGGGTCCAGCCGAAAATCATGCATAAAGTTGCTTTCATCTTTGATCGCAGAATTTTGTACTTTTGCCATCCAAGCGTGAATCTCACTGTGTGCCCCACAACCTGCAACATTGCTAAAGTTAGTACGCTGATGTGATCTCACAATGAGTCAATGTCGCGTCGGCTGATGTAATGTACCTTTATGCTCTTGTCTGATATTGTCGGGATGTTCTAAATCTCGTTCTGAATATACGATGGAATGAAAACTATCATTTTGTGATGGAAGAAAGTATTTTGACGATTTTTCAACGTAAAAAGTTTCATCGGGAAATGCAATTTTTCCAGAGAATACGCCTTGGTTGATAGCACCGTGAACTTGACTGCCAGGTACGCCTAAAATTCCATAACAATTCAAAAATGAGAAAAAATTGTCCCATAAAAATACATTTTTGCTTTTCGAATACCAACAACATATCCTGTAAACAAATGTGCTACATCCGCTTTGGAAAAATTGGGATCTCCTTCCAACTTAATATTTGGACTGAATGTTTCCGTATCTTGTTTGAGTCTGAGGTGAAAACGCCTGTTGTGAGCAACGAATCTGACGTCTACGTTTGGTGCTTCTTTGTATCTCTCGTCATAGCTGTCGGACCAACTTTTCATTTGCAAATGTTTCTCATGTACTAAATCTGAGTCATAATCGAGCACCTCGTAGTGTCTAATGAAATCATTCAGCCTGATTGGTGACGAAGAGCCGGATTCTGTACAATAAATTCAAAGAAAAGCTTAAGTGAATTTAGATCACTTATAAAGTTCTACTAAAACCTCAATTACAAGGTTATGGAGTTCAATCAAACTAGGTATTGCAGCATTTCATAAAATTCCTTTTGCAAAACCAAAATATAACCAAACTCACCACAAGTTGTATAAAATATAGCATAAATTCCCACTATAAAATATAAGTACTTCATTTCGCGTTCACAACTTTTTTAATGCACAATCACACAGTTACCACTAATAGAGTCACAGATTTACAAATTTTGCACCATGACTAGTGGACTAGGTTTATTTGTCACTACAATTTGGGCTATAAAATTGCAGAGAAGGGAAGTGCGTGAATCATTTCAAAAATATTTGAATCAGATTACATTTGCGTGGGACCAGAGCAAAACCGAAGAAAAATAATTTGTAAATTGTTTACGTTACAAAAATGCTGTGTGTAAAATCCATACCGTACAGTTCAAATTACAGTTAAACTCTGAAATAATTATTTGGCAGAATGTCCTCCTTTGGGTGATGTGTATGTGTAATAGTAAAACCCAACGTGGTTTTCCATTCTGGTATTTTATTTGTTTACTCTACACACGAAATGATTAGACGTATTGGATTTTAGTTTAGTATTCCGCGGATAAGATAGGAAATTAACACATTGTGATTGTGAAGGACGTATGTACAGAAATGGCACTAAATTTTTTGGCACGTCGGAAAGTCAGATACGACAAACAACTTCACGAATTCGTGAATTGATCCTTCCGTCTATCCAGTTAAGCAGTCTGTGCAACAATGAGCATTGGAGTAGCGCCCTTTCTTATCACAATTTCAGATGCAAATGAATTCCTATACTATGAGAATGTTAAACATTAACAAACTCGTTTGCATTACATAAGTTTAGAGGTGAAGGATACGTAATTGTTATGCGTACCTGTGCCAGCCAATTTTCTCATAAGCAAAACCATGTTTAAATGGCCATGAAATAAAAGTCTGGACAAAGTCCCTGAATTGCAGCCAAATACACAGCCGCTAACTAAACAACGATAGTCAAGAACTCGATACTCACTGTTGCCCTAAACAAACAAAAAATAACTTGCAATCTTAAGATATACGCTCGATTGAGCAATTACAATCAATGGCTTTTATAAGCAAGACGTAAACGCATTATGTTCGCACTTTTTGTGATGTTTTAGTTTTGCATGAGCAATAAGCTCTTCCAAACAGAATCTCGAATGCAAACATAATATTGAAGTTTGAAATTGAGAAATGCGAAATTTGGATGAATTTGTAGCCTATCTGTAGCACCTCGTATTTTATTACAAGTTTGCTGGTAAATCGCTCAATAATTAAATCCTAATTAGTAAACTCGTATTTCCATTTGGAACCTGCTTAACCATTCCCTTCCAACCAGATAATTGTTCTAGATTAGTGATTCGGTTATAAAATCGCAAACCTTATAATATATTTCAATGGCGCTATGAGACTTGTAGAACAAGGAATATGAACATGTTCATGTTGAAAATGTTTATACATAGTGGTTGTTTTTCGAGAAATGGCCCATAATTCTACTGCTAAATTCTGATATTTCGCCACACTACCCTTTCGATTTTAATTTTGAGTTTGTTTTGGTTAGGTTACTACTAGGAAGGTTATAGGTAAGTTCATTCAGAAAGTTGTGAAACACATCATTTTATAAAAATTCAAAAGAAAAGTTGTCACTAAATATTTCTATAGTTAGATTAGATTATTGGGTTCATCGGAAAATTCCAAGTGATTATGTTTCTAATCGCCTTTCTTTGCACAGTATTTTAAATAATGCATACTTACATAACTTATTGTCAAATTTCATTCATGTCTATGAGATAGTGTTCAGAAATTGCGAACTGACAATTTTTGGCAAATTTTATATCAATACAAGTAAGGAGCATTGCAATATGTCTATTTAAGATGAACATTTAATATGTTTACAAAAACACCATACAAAAAGGGTTATTCATGTAAGCTCTTTGGGGAATCTCACGACAAGGGGTTTGCAAGATCGAGACGTGAGTTGATTTCCGGGAGATTTCAGAGATTTCTGTGTTGGTTGGGTATGGGTGTGTTGAAAACTAATTGGATAAATTGGATTGATCATGGGATATGAATGTAAGACTGCGTTTGACAGAAGCCGACACTTTTGCAAATTCCTGACTCACGATCTGTGAATAAACAAGCCTTACATAATCCTGTTGGAGAAAAATTTATTGTGAGTATTAAAATCTATATAAATATAGTTATTGTGACTGAGGATTGCTGAAAGTCAACCTTAAGTCACAACTAGTATTCCAATACTATATTTTGAGAGTCAATTCATGTTTCTGAAAATCTAATTACTTGAAATCTAATCCATTTCCTCTGCCAAGTCCATTATTTTGGTAGTTGCACGTGCACGAGAGAAATTCGAAAGAAATACAAGAAACTGTATTATTGTTTGAGTCTTTTAATTTTGCTAATTCCAGGAAAACCAAATCAAACCAAAGAGCAGAGCATTTCAAAAAGACTGAATTCGACCTGAACACCAGTATTAGAGCAATTTTGATAAATTAAAATGGAGTCACAAAAAGCGGATCCTGAATCAGAAGAATTTGAAATCGTAAATGCTCCAAGCAAAGAGGAATCTGGTTCTAGAGATAACGAGCCTACCAAAGTAACTCCAAAGCCGGAAGTTTCACCAAAAGAGACCATCCCAAAAAAAAAGTTGCAAAATGAACTTGTGGACTACTCCATTCCTATTATAGTAACTACAGACTGTTTTTCTGAAGAAGATTTGAACCAAATTTTTAAACCGGAATTTAAACAACAAAATCCAGAGGCATGTGAGAAGGAAAACATTCAAACGACTGAGAAAGTTCCATTTTTGGAAGCAATGAAAGCTTTTACAATTTCGGATTTAAACAGAGGTGAAACTGAGAAAGGCTCGCCTACATTTCGAGGGACTGGAGATGAGAGATTGGATTTTTTCTTTCAAGTGATGGAACGATCGCACAAAGGTCGAATATTCTGTTAATTTGTTGGTCTTTTTAGTTTCAATTAAATTTAAATTATTCTGTACAGATTCAACAATCGATCTCCTTGCAAAAAGTTGGGAAAAGGCTCCGTTAGACACCTTGAAACTGGTTGCTTATCTGAGAAATTGCAGAGAAGGCAAGGGAGTCCGTCGTCCTTACCAGGATTGTCTTTACTGGTTATACCAAAATCATCCAAAAACATTAGCCAATAATCTCAGACATTTAGCATCCTTTGGATATTGGAAAGATCTGCTCCATTTTCTTACAACAATATTCTTTTTTGGCGAAGTACCTCACTATTTGGAGCTAGACGATACTCCTGGAGTAAAACAAAAGGCAAAAACGCGGCGTCGAACTCAATTGATTGACATTGATGGAAAACTGAGTAATCTAAAAGCTACAACATTTGTTTCCCCAAGTTCAGAAAATTCAGGATGTTTTACCAAAAAGAGTGCCAGAGCATTATTGCAAGCCGAACGTTGGAATGCTCAAAACACTCGAGTTTTCAACAATCTTCTGCTCTCTAATCTTACAAAAATGGACCCAACGTTCAAATTGAAAGTTCCTAATTTTGAATATCTTCCAAGAAAAGAGAGAAGAGAATTAACCTTGAAATTTGCCCGCTTCCGGTTGGAGACTGATGTCAAATATCGTTATTTTCATTTGCAAATCTCAAAACTTTTTGCTGAGCAATTGCAAAAGGATCGCAAAGTTATGGTTGAACCAGGAGATGGAAAAAAAGTAATATCACTAGCTGGGAAATGGGCTCCGTCAACCAGCAATCATTTTGATAAATACACTTTGATTGGTACAACAATCGCCTTGGAATTGGTGCGACTTGAAAACATTGATCTGAAAATGGAGAAGCCTTACGAATCAGTACGCGCATTCTTGGCGAGAAAAATATACCACAAAGAATATTTAACACCCCTAAGGAAGCATCTAAAAATCCCAGAAGTTTTGATGAGTGCAAAACAATGGAACAAAATCGATTACAATCGAGTTGCTGCTCTCTGCATGCGTCGCTACGCAGATATCTTTCTAAAGCATGACAAAGAACGCTTCGAATTATTCGTGTCAAAGAAAAAGAAATTAGCAGGTGCAACGCTCAAACCGATTCAGATTGTTTCTGAAATTATGAATCTGTCAAAGCAAAAACATGAGACGCAGCCGATCGAAATGGAAGTGTTGGAAAGTCAATGGCGCTCATTGGTCTCTGATATTAAAGGGTCGAAGAATTCGTCCAAAACGTTGTCAAGTGCCTTGGTAATTTGTGATGTCTCTGGCTCAATGTTGGGAGAACCTTTGTACGCTGCACTTGGCCTAACAGTTTTAGTCTTGGATATAACTGAAGCTCCTTGGAATGAATTGTGTATAAGTTTTCATGAGGAACCAACTGTTTGCGCGATCAATCCCAAAAATTCACTGATCCAAAAACTGGAAACTCTTGCAAGAATGCCAGCCGGGTTCAATACACATTTCAATAAAGTTTTTGACTTGATTCTCAAATGGGCAGATGATATTAAGGAAAAAACAAATTCGGATAAACTTGTTTTACCAAAAACACTTCTAGTTTTCACAGATATGGAATTCGATGAAGCTTTTCCATCGACTACAAAGACTAATTTCGAAACGATTAAAGAAACGTTCGAAAAGGCTGGAATTGATTTGCCAAATATCATATTTTGGAATTTGAGAGGTGACAAAACTCGCCCGTCTGTCCCCGTCATGAAAGATGAGAATGGAACTGTTCTCATGAGTGGTTATTCTGGCCAACTTCTCAAACTCATCTTGGAAAATGAGGACATTGATAAATTCAATCCAATCAAAATGATGGAGGCAGCAATCTCTAATCAGGCTTATGAAGTACTCGAAGTATTCGATTAAAATTTACTAAAGGGTAAAACTAAATGGTGATTAGCTTTAATGCTTTATAATTTCATGGTGAATTGTATCCTAATAATTTTGTGGTTGTTGCATTGTAAAACTAAATTAAAAAATAAACCAATCCCTTTGCTAATCGATTTCCATGATTTATTCAATCGATGTTTGAGTTTTTTTATACAGAAAAGTGAATTGACTTCTCCGACGATACGGCAATTACGGTGTACATAAATGCACAAATAAGTAGAAAGGCAAACTTAGCTGAGAACAATGAAAAACTATAAAGATAAATAATAAATATTGATGATGGTCGAATGCTCAGTTTCATCACTGGCATGAGTAAATCCAGTACAGACAGGGTCACATACTAATGTTGCTGAGTTGGTAAGTTTACGTAACTGAATAAAACAACGACGCTCTGCTTCATTTGGCACTTCCTGATGGGTCATTAAATAAATTTCGTACACAAAAGGCAGGAATTAGATTCTAATTAGATGTCTGTGATAAAGAGAGCCAATCGAGTCCTGTAATAGTTGCAATGCAACTTACACGATTGTTGGCTTCCATCACCAAATTAAATTGTTAATTATGTGATAATATCCAAAATGGAAGATTGCATAGACATTTCAATTTCATTAGCGCTCAATAAAAAAAGTGATGCAGCTTCTTCTCACTAAACACTAAAAATGTGATTTTAAGACTAGAGAACAAACAACAACTTGGCGTGACTTGTAGACAAACATTCACATTTTGAATCTCAAAAAATTGTTTGGCATGGGACGGTCTAAGGCAATCCTTTAGAACAATTCCATGCCAGTCGTGTTGGATTGTGACAAGTTAAGTAGAAATATCAAGAATTTCATTACAAAAAAATTTCCCATCGTATTCCTTTTCGGACAAGCAGGAGATGCAAACATGATCAACTAACTAACTTCATTTGTTACAAATTTAGCGAACTTGAACTTATTTGTGAACGAGATCTTAAAAAAAACAAGCTTAAATTAAATTCTTAATATGACGAGCATTCGAGTCAAGATCAGATTTAAACTAAGCCTAACTTAACTTATAATTGATTGACAATTTTACTCCCTAGTCTAGTCTCAATAATCACATTGTACATAATTAAACATTATTGTAGTGTGATTGAAAAATAAATGCTGCACCGCACCGAATACCGTCGCCACTTCCCCCTCGATCACAATTTAAATATTTTCCTAACTAATACGTACTTAACTTACCGATAGCTTAGTTTACATTTCTTGAAAGGAACACTCGAACGAATGGCCAATTGAGAATTCGTGTTTTGTATAATCCCTTATACTTTTGTTCTCAGTCCACCAGGGCGGTGCAGAGAGTTGTAGTCTTGGAGTTGGAATGCACGCCTCAGTTACCTCCTGGCAAAAAATCTATAACTTCATTGTACTTAAAATTAAATTAACCTACGCAATTCATCAAACACGATGTTGGGCATGTCGAATGTCAGATTTGTGGAAACCAGAATGGGGATTTCCATTGCTAGGCCGAGGATTACCGCCTATGAAAAAATGATTTGGAAATTATTACAAACATTTAAAATTTAGCTACAGAGGATTCAAACAATCGTCAATCTGAATTTATGAGTATTGAAGAACTTTGTTACCTCTGGATCGGTTGGGTCCTCGACCCTCACCAAACCCATGAGGTGGACCGCCAGCACGTGGAGCACTTGGTCCAGCAGTCGCATTCGCATTTGCTGAGTAAGGCGGAGGAGCATGAGTTGCATTTGCGGATCCATTCGAGGCGTTCGAACTCACATTTGCTGCCCGATAGTTTGCGTTCCGCTGAATTAAAAACGTTGTAATTTCGTTTAATGGTTAGCTTCACGTAATAGTCTAAAAATTGTACAAGTTTTAATTAATCGTGTAAACACTTACATGCCGCCGAAGGGTATTAATTGGCCTTCTGAGAGTATCCCCTATCCTTCGATGAGGAGCTTTCTTAGGATTTGAGGAAGGCGTATGAACAGCACAGCATTTGATGAATAGACCCATTAAAATAATGAATCCTACCCCCATGAGCAAAACAGCCCACCAGAACTCCTAGAATAATGTCGATAATTGATTTCTCGTGATCTGTACACCATTAACACTGCCAACTATTCAAAACGTACCTGTACCCACTGAGCAATACTCAAAAGAGTTTCTTTGT